>JAVSBS010023731.1:0-48307 GCA_033124195.1 Coracias cyanogaster | reverse complement strand
CCTTCCCTCCTTCCCTCCTTCCCTCCTTCCCTCCTTCCCTCCTTCCCTCCTTCCCTCCTTCCCTCCTTCCCTCCTTCTTCTCCCCTTTAGCATCACTACCTCTAAAACTGAAAGAGAAAATTGCATCAACTGTTTAATATTGCTTAGAAGCTGACAGCATTAGAAAGGTCCTTCCCTGCTGCTCACCCCAGCAGCTTCCAGAGCCATGATGCAGTGTTGCCTCTGCAGAGGTGATCCAACCTCCATGTGCAGTTTCAGCTTCTTTCTGCTCAGTCTCTGGGTGTAGCAAGTATGAAGATTTACTAGGCACAGTTATGTGCAAACTACTTTCAAGTGCTCCAACTTTCCCTAGACTTGAAGTTTTGAGAGCAGTCTTGAAACTTCCCACACAGGTCTTTTTGATCTTGGAGGAGAGAGACGAATACTGTTCGTACAGGTTCACTTCCCCAAACGAATGGTTCATTGATCCACGCTGGAAACAGCCAGCCTTGTTGACTACAGGGAGCAGAGTACAGATGGGGAACTGTGTTTCCTTTCCTCCATAAGCCAAATGGCATTGATTGCCTTAGAACCAATACATTTTCATTAAGCTCATTTTATTTTCCAGGTTTTCATCATTCATAGTGTTTATGAAAGGAAGAAATTAATGGCCTTTGCTAAATAGTGCGGAGAGGAACTGGGAAAGCTTCCCAGGGCTCTGCTCTGATCCTTACTTTCCTGCATTATATCCTTGGGCTCTTGCAGGGGTTGTTCTGGTAGTGAAGTCTGGGGACTGGTATCACAGAGCCTGGCTGCTGGGCTCCCACACTGTGTCACTGCATCTGCTCCTGTGTGTGCTTGAGGTGGAGAAAGTCTGCAGGGGACAAAAATACATGAATTTTCCCCTCTCCTGACAGACACAGCACAGACAGTAATGGTAAGTGCCCTGGAAGGCACAGGGATGTGTACACCGCGAACACGAGCAGTCTCGGAGGGGATCACAAGGCAGTGCTGCCCCTTCCTGCAGTGCATCATACTGTGCTCCGCAAAGCAGGGAGCTGCAAGTGTTGAGTTTAAAGGGTGCTGCTGCTCCCAGCTAGAGTGGAAAGGCTGCCCAGGTCCTGGCCCATCCCACGTGGGGCTCAATTCTGTCCCAAGGGGCCAGAAGACTTTAAAGATGCAGAGAGAGAAGGGGCTGGCCGGGGTCTGTCTGTGTGGGTTTTGATATCAAAGCCTGCTGGCGTGCCAGGGTACTAGTGGTTGTGTGTCCCCAAATCTGGTCTGAGGATTGAAAGCTGCGGAAAGCAAACCAAAGCCCAAACAAGGTAACTCAGGTGTCCATGGGCTGGGAAGAGGAGGCCTGACTGGCCACTGAGTGCTATGCTCAGCTGTGACTGCTGCAGACCAGGTGGGTCCTTGGTCCTACACCATGGTAATTCCAACCCACCTCAATTTCTTTCCTATTGCATTTCACTCGCTATCTGTCAGCAGCAGGCTTTTCTCAGAAGCCCTTTGTCATCCCACCTCTTGCACCCTGGAGCCCACGAGGGAAGGCAGCACCTTGTAAAGCACCCAGCATGTGGGGCTGCCACCACATCGGTGCAATGTCCGTGGCTGCTGCTTGGATCTAACCCTTCTGCCCTCCAGCTTTGCAGCCAAGTGGTGTCTTAAAAACAGAAAACAAAACAAAGCTGTCAGAAAATCTGGTATTTGTGTTGTTTCCCTGAAGGCAGAGTGGCGTAGCAGGCAGCTGGGCAGCGGCAGTCGCTTTGGAGTGCCGGAGAGAGGCTATTGCTCTTGGAGGGGTCTAGATTTTATCACATACTTCTTATTCTGCAGGTTTCTAGTCTAGATATATTTACTACATGGTTTCTTGGCTAATTATTTCTAGCGTGGCACTGATTGAGCTGTTAATAAAGTGTGAAGGTGCCTCGCAGGCACTTTTTGAGTCTTAAAGAAATGATCTACATCTAAATTGCAAATAGTAAAATTTCCTTACCCACCAATATTAAGGTGATAGCATCTCCACTATTGTAAAATTAATCAAACTTCTCTTGGTGACAGAAACGTTAATTTAAATTTTTCGTCACAATTACAGAGAGAGTTACTGCAGCCTCTGACTTGTAATTAATTTCTCTTTCTTTTCATCACTGTGTTACAGCCCTTTGTAATAGTGATAAATGGAGTATCTACCTGACCTTTTTTCTTATATAATATAAATTACTTTTAGGTTTAGAAAAAATTACTTCTGGTTAATCAGTGCTCTTCCATAAACAGGAGGAAAGGAGAGAATAGCTTGGGGTGGTTGTTGTTTCAAATAAGCATTACTGCAGTTAAGATGATAGGCAGCAGAGGACCAGAGTCAAGAGCAGCAAGGACCAAATGCAACACTTGACACTGTCCCTGTGTTATGTGTTGTCCCAGTGGAACCACATGCATAGGAAATGGACAAGGACAGATGTGCTACTGCTGAGGAAGGCTTTAAAATAGGATTGGCAGAGGATGGTGGTGCATCAAACCACTGGCAGGAGTGATAACTGTGAGAGGTTCAGGGGTAATTGTCACAAGAAGAAAATTAATGGGTCCATCAGTCAAGTGTTTTAGATATGTCAGCACAAGGAATAAAAAGGAGGAACTTCAGGACTTATGTGCTATCAGTGTTATAATTTAAATAGCAGAGGCTTGGTAGAAAATGGCCATGTCGAGTCCTGGTAGAAGAGCAGACAGCATGTTCAGGGAGGACTTGGCCATGGGGGAGAGGCTGATGCTCAGATTGAGGTTGTGGTTTGTCTGCTGCAAGGCTCCTGTTAGTTGTTAGGACAGGCAGTCTGTCAGAAACGGTTGGCTGTGGATCACTAAAGAGACGGGGTGAACGAGGCTGCTGGTCAACATCTGGCAGATAAGATCACTGGTAGCACAAGGTAGGATCTAGAAAGAGAAATACAGCAGGGCATGATACCCAGCAGCTTTGCAGCTGGCTGGGCAGGAAGACATGTGAAGAAACAAGGATGTGATGGTGAAGGAGGAAAAGGTGAAGAGCAATGCAGGTGATGGTTGTAAAAGGAAAGCTCATGATTCAAACCAAAGGCAATGTGCTTTAGAGTTGACATAAAAGATCTATGAGACAGCAAAAGAGACCAGTAGTACTGAGTCCTTGAACTTGCCAGAGCCCTGGGAGAAAACATCTCACCTTTGCTCTCTGGTGCAGCAGCAGACCCTATAGATTTCCAAATTTCTGCAGCTATTAGGGTATTGGGCAAACTGGATGTTCCCAGCTCTTAGAGCATTTTGAGAAGAGGCTGGAGCAGTTTTCACAGTGAATTAACAGTTATCTTCAAGAGCATGAGGACTCCTCGGGAGGCTCCAGCAGAAGAGATGTCGGTAACACCTGCCTCTGAAAGAGAGGGAAAAGAAGAGCCAAACAAGTTTAGACAGATCTATCTGAATTCACTGCTGGGGTATATGATCTAGCGATTTGTCCATACACACTTGTAGCATCAACAGGTGATAAAGAAGAGCCAGCACAACTGTCAGGGACGCATCATGTCATCTCCACCTAGTTCTCCTCTAGGACAGAACGACAGGGTGGAAGAAGGGGTGTTAGACAGCTTGAATGTGGTGAGGCTTTTCATGCCATCTCTCATGTCAATCTCCAAAGCAACTGAAGGAAATTTAAGTCTCTAAGACAGATTGTGAATGATTGGCAAGTTGTTTGTAGGGAGAAGTTATCAGTGGTATAAACTGGGGAGAGCTTAAGGTGAGGTACCTCACGGTGCCTATCAAGGGTCTGGTACTGTTCAATATTGAATTGGGTGGTGGAGTTGAGTTTACACGTGGAGTCTGGAGGTGATACCAACCTGAGAAATGTGACATCAGCTTGGAGATCAGCATTAGAATTCGGTGTCATTGTGGAAAAACTGAGAAACGATGAGAAAGCAGTTCAGTTTTTTAAAAAAATGTTTATGCACACACTACACTTAGCTTTGAGTTTTTGGTAGCAGAGACACAAGCTGGCAGCATTGGACTAAACATGGCAGAAAAATATATGAACGCTTATGTGAGGGATCAGCAGCTAAATGGGAGAATAACATGAATGTTCTTGATGTAAAAAAAACAGCCTTCAGTTGCAGACTGAAAACCCAGGATGTTTTATGGGAGCAGCAGCACCTACACCAGCAGGGCAGGGGCTTGAGCAGAGCATGCTGCTTGGGAGGGTGCTGTGGGAAAGAAGAGGAGCTGGAGGGATCTGAAGGAGAGCTGCAAGGGGCCTCACAGTGCTCTGCTTGTGGAAAGGCTGGGGGGGATGGGGTGGTTTTATCTGAGGTAATGGGAAACAGAATGCGATGATGTGGTAGTTTTTTAACTCTGCAAAAAATTGCAGCAACAAAGTAAGTAAGTGAACTATTCCCAAAGCCCAGTGTGGCTTGGAAAAGGGTGGTTGACTCCTCAGACAGATTTGTTTGAGGCTTGTCTTCACTGTTTTAGTAAAATCACTTGGGCGTCGCATGTCAGAAGTGGCTGGGCATCCAGCCGAGTTGACATCGTTAGCCCCTGATTACAGACTATCTTATCTGAATTATTTTATGACATTCAGTGATCTGTGTTACAGAGGAGAATAGAATAATTTATGAGAATATTGCCTCAGGCTGTACAATCTGATACACAAAACTTGATATTTACTGATTTATATCTTTGATAAGCATCCACTCCTTTTGGAACCTGTTTTCTTCATAGTTAAGTTTCCCACCTGTAAAATTTGTTTGTCTGTGCAGTCTTTGGGTTTAACGGAGAAGAGTCTCCTATTGCAGGCATTTGGCTACCAACCAATTTGCCAGGCAAACTACATTTTTCACTCAAATGTAGTTAATGACCCAAATGAAATGAAATGCTTGTTACAGGTTGATTTAAACAATGTGGTCTAATGACAATGTTCTCTCCTTTCTGCCCACTCTTACTAACAATTCCACTTTATTTCAACTAGGCAAAAAGGAAATGAGCTTTTAAAGCAAGGCTCAGAAATGTGTCTGTTGGCTGGAGGGAAGGGGGGCACATATAGCTGGAGATTTTTACTTTGAAATTTCCTGACAAAAAATAATTAGAAGAATCATGAAATTACAATAAATGTATGTTATTGGTCCCCAGTGGCTCCTTCTAAACACAAAAGGATTATTTAGGCATTCATGAGAGCAACAAAAAGTACCAAATAAATGTAATTGATTATTTTTATATACAATAAAAATGAGATACAGTAGCTGCATGTTTTACTAATTTGGCAACAGGATCTTAAAAGAGGTGGGTATGGTTGTGCAGTTGTTTTAAACTTTGCTGCAGATGCAGAGGCTGGACTTGTACTTGCAAGGGCCAACATGCTGAATGATGTTCCTGCCAGTGTCCTGCAAGATACTGGGGAAGAGAGATGCCCTGGCACACAACGGTTCTGTTCCTCTGGTATTTTTAAAGTGGATTTTTGAGCATGCTTCTGGGGTGGCTTTGGTGCTGCCATAGCACAGGTTTCTGCCTCCCTTCATTCCAGGGAATGCAAACACTCCTATTGAGTCCTCCAAGGGAGGAATTACAGTTTGGGGCTTGCTGTAGATGCTGCTGTGTCCTTCCCCTTGCCACCAGAAGAGCAACCAGGGCAGCATTTTGGGTCGTGTCTGTACAGCTCCCCTCTGCCGTCCCTGGCCAGGCACTGCTGGGCTTGCCTCTGCTGTGCAGAGAGCACTTCCACGCTGAGCAAGGGTGTGAAGGCAGAAATGCTTCACTGCTGGATGAAGGTGAGCTCAGTGGATGTGGTGGAACACCATTGCTTGGTTTTCATCATGCCTGTGAAAAATTCCCCTGTTGCTGTGTGAAAATGGGTAAACCCTTTCTGGGGCATTTCAGCCTCAAAGCTCAGTGGGGCAGCAGTGGTGCACATATGGAGTTGGGGGAGGATTTGGTTTTAATCCATGTCCACTGCTGCTCTCTGCTTGTTACAGGGCTTGCATCTGCAGAAACCTGAGAACTGTGATGTGATTTAGTCTCAAAAATGTTTTGAGTTCAGAACTTTTCACTTATTTTATGTTTGCTGTATTTCCACAGTAAGTGAAGTTTGGAAGGGAAAATCTCATTAATCAATCATACAAACTGCACTAAAATAGTTATAAACATATACCTAAGGTGGACATGCGCCATCATAATACACTTCCATACACCCTCCCCCTTGAATTATGTTGCTTACAGGGCAGAGGTCTTACTGCTCTATAGCATGGAAATGTCTGTCCTGTGATGCCGAACATATGTAGCATCATCAGGTAAGTATGAATCTTCATTTCAGAGCTAGGTGGGACGGCTCATGATCTGGAGATGCCTTTTCTTTTTCTACAGAACAAAAGAAAAAAAAAAAAAGAGGCTATATAGCAAAGCAGGCACCTGACTTTGGGATGTTGGGGAGGTGAGGTGAATCCCACTCTCTGTTCGGATCTTAAAGGTTGTGCATAAAAGCAATTGGTGGAGCCATATGAACACTGTAAATCTTCTCACTGCATGTACCAGCCATAAAGAGAAGTGATCTTCAAATGACATCATCAACACAAAGGGCACTAGGAGAAGTTCCAACTTACGACACATTAAATCATCAAGTAGTCTAGTAATAGACATTGAACCTAGACAGTTTTGCAAAGTGAGTTCTCCTATAAAATGGTGTTGTGCATTGAAATGTGGGCTCCAAACCTGCTTAGCTAGTACCACTTAAGCTGCTTTAGTGAGATCATTTTGGATTTCCACAGTCGACCAATCTTCCCAAATTGCTCAGTGTCTAATGTAATCCCAGATGTATTTACCATACTTCATTGTATTTATAGAGGTGACTAGGCCATGAAGACATGGCTTGTTTCCAAGGACAGCGAGTCCAGGTTCTTCAGTGCATTTTCTTCTTCTAAAAGCAATGCTATGGTGCTCTAGGAGTTTGTGGTGAAGACATTTTGTCTTTGCTTAGTGATGATGGTTGATCATTAGCAAAATGTATTTCAGTATTTATGGTTACAGACGTATTGACCTTAATGCTATATACAGCAGTGATCGGATCACAGCCAGCCACCATTAGGAGGAGGGGCAAGAGATACTATGGACAGCTTTTTCTAAGCAATGAAAATGCCTCCAAGGCACAGCAGCCGCGATGGGCAGTATATAAGAGCAAGTCCTTGGTTCAAGTATGATAAATTGGCTGCTTCAGACTTGTTCCTTTTCCTCTTCACTGGTTCTTGTCCTCACTTAGCACTCAGGCACTATTAAAAGCACCAGATGAGCATGTGAGTTATGTATAGCTGTCCTGCAGAGAAGGGAATTACGCTAATTGGTATCAATGTGAGGATGTGGCCCATAGACATGTCTACTGGTACGGTGCCAGAACTTGTGCTTGAGAGATGCTCTGCTCCAGTACATTGCTTTGTGGTGTCCAAGGGTAGTTTTTGTCAGTTTACCATCAATATATGTACAGTTATGTTGCACGTTGCTTTATTTTCAGAAGTGCCTAAAGTTACGTTACATTTGCAAGACACATGTATGATACCCTGAAGTACAATTTGTATTTTGCTGTGGGTTTAATGTGATTCCTGGCAGCAAAAGGGTCTGATCTAAGCCAGGCAAAAGGCGTGTTTTTCTGTTGAGCAACATGACAGTCTTGTGACATAAAGAATTACACACAGCTGGGTTTTTCTCTGGCTTAGGGATTTTGTTTCATTATTACTGTATCTGTGTAATTTCTTACTATTCTTGAATCTGGGCTCTGCTTACAGGCATATCAGATTATTCATGTGCTAGAGTGAAATATGATGTGGAGAGGAGTGTAGAATGTGCTTTATTTGTGGGTAACTGGGTATGTAATTGTGTATAAAGAGTCCGGAGCTGGTACTTAGCAGCAACGTCTCTTCTGCTTTCTCATTCATTCCCAAGCCCAAGTGTATGAGAGGCTTATCATTTGTAAGCCTCCTCTCCTATCACTGCTTTTCTTCTCCATCTCATCTTCCTAAAATCTTTTCTTAGCTAACAGCCTTTTAGAGACTTGACAGTAGTAATTAAATAAAATAGACTTCAAGAGGATGGCTGACATGCCTTGTGTTCAGCTGCACAATGTTAACAAGGCTGGGCCTTTGGGCTCAGAACTATGATCTCCTAGAGTGTTTGAGGGATGTACTGTGCTCCCATTGACTTCATAAGAAATCGAGAAGGGCATTTAGTGTAGAAAAGGGTGAGGGGGGGGGTGCTTCTCCTGGCCTGCACTGAAATGAAATGGAGGCTCTTGGAATGGAAATCTCAGAGGACAGGAACACCAGTTCTTACTCCCCAAGCCATCCAGGGGCACAGGAGTTAGGGGTCTGATTGGGAATATGGGGGATAGATATAAGATCTTGCTCTATTCCTCAAATGAAGGCCTCAAATCAAGTCTCAGACTTTTTTCCATGTGAGGCTGGGTTACTCATAACCAGAATGGAAAAAAAAGGCCGCGCTACAAGTCTCATTTCCCTCTGGTGAAATTATGTATGATGTCATGAAATACTTTGAAAGTTTAAGTTTGTCTAGTAGACAGTTTTGTTACTATGTTGTTACCAATTGCTTCTGACTCCCCATCTTCTTAATGAAGAGCATGAAGATCAATGACTTTGCTCTTTAGGTGCTTCTTTTGGTCAGTCACATCACCGAATTGTATGCGGAATTGCATTAAATGCCAATGGCCAATTGCCAGTGCCCTTGAATTTTCTAAGTGAAATTTTCTTCATGTAACTGTAACTTGGTTTGCCTTAAGATTTTACTACATCTTCATCAACAGTGATGAGAAACTTCCTTTTTTCATTGTATTAGTCCCTCTGCCTACCTCCAATGAAATATATCTTAATATAATCAAATACTGTGTGGTTTACTACTGAGTTCACTGTGCCTACAGGTTTCTACTTAAGTAATAGAGTATGCTCAACTTATAAGTATGCTGCTTATAGGCGGAGCACTTGACTGCTCTTGCTGTTACAAGCTCAGATTCTGGCTTAGATTTTGCTGGATTTTTGCTATTGGATTTAATAGCTAGTCCACAGTTACATGAATTGCATCCAGCAAATTGTTCAAGATGGATGATAACACAAATGGGTTACTTGGGCTAATTCAAGATACTTTCTTGAGCATACTAGATCAATTTTCTAATGGATCAAAGTGGGTGTATTTCAGAAAACTGCTGGCACACACGTATGTACACTCCCACGCTACATCACATAGATCAAGACAATTCCAAATTCTGTTCTATTTCAGTATATTCGCGTTTCATCTCTATTTGAGACTTTTGAATCTGAACGAAGCACTGGAGATTGTGCTATAGGAGTGACTTGGGACTTGAGTGAGTGATCGAAACATTCCCTTTCCATCTCTTTGATTTTGTGAAACTTAAATTGTGAAGCAAGGAATACTGGTAAAGCAAAAAGTCCCCAGGTTGAATTTGCAACCTTTGCTGCTCTCCAGCCTGGTGATAATACCAAGCAATGGAAATGCATGCAGTCAGATGACTGAATATTTACCCTTAGCATTTCTACTTTGGGATCCTTTTCCTTTTTCTCCACTTGATGAACAGCAATTTGGAAAGAGCCACAGCATGAATTCATAGTTTGCTATCAAATCAAGCTAAAGCAAAACCTCTCCTTGTTTGGCAAATTTGCCATCTCTCTCCTAAAACTGTGCAAGTGCATCTTGCTTGTGTAAGCTTAAATGTGCAGCTGAGGCAACAGGACACCCTGACATCTAGAGATGGAGAGCATTTAAAACCTATGGAGAGACATGGGTTTTACAGAAGCGTTCATTCAAGTGCACAAGAAGGTGATGAGTGTTTTGTGCCTAAACCTTTGTAGGTGAAAAGAAAGTGAGGTGTTACCTGGAACACATTACCTAGAGTTTGCCCTTCCCAGGTCAAGTCAATCCATCTGGCAGTCCTCATCATCTCCTCTTCAGTAGCTGAACGTGTTATGCCTAATATTCTGCTAATACTTGGTAGAACAGCAGACATAGCACATAGATTTGTTTTCATCTGCTTTATACAAATGTGCAAGGGGTATGCAGTTTCCCTGAATGATACTGAGAGATTTTATCAGAATGCCAGCTGTGGGTGTAGTGAAACCTGCCCATGGCAAACACATAACAATCGTCCTTCCTGTACAGCCAGCACACATAAATGGGGTTTGTTGTCTGAGAGTGAAGTTGCTTTCTTATTTTGTAACCTCTAACAGGAAAGCTGGAAAGGATAAACTCGGCTTGGAACTTTATTTTCAATTAGTAGCAACCTCAGAGGACTGAAGGAGATTGAAGAAGTTTTTGTGGCACCTCAGTTAAACATTAACGCTTCATTTTTATTTTCATTCTGACTTTTGGTACTGAATTTTTCTAAATTTTGGGGTGTTTTTTTTTAATAAGAATAACTTTCTGAATTAATGGGAGGGTTTTTTTGTTTCCAGTACTGGGATCTTTTTGTCAGATGACACAGGGGCTTATTGATGTGTTAGATAAAGTTTAATTTTGGGAATGCATACAACTTTAGATTTTGGCAAGTGGTTTGTGAGAAAGACTGTGATCTTAGCCATGTAGACTGCTCCTCTGTCCAGGTTTGTGTTGTCATGCAGACAGGAACCGCTCTGACTCTGGATGTCTGGGTGGTTTTTGATAGGGCCCTCACTCTGCCCTTCACATCAAAGAGGGGGCAAAGCATAAAAGGGTACCCAGTCTCCGATTATTTTGGTGTAAAGGGAAGAAACTTCTCAAAGTCTATTCCTCCTCAAGAAGCCAAGTATCAAAGGAAGCCGATCAAGTTGCTGGTGATTGCTTCATACTCTTTTGGTGTAATCATTGGAACGAAGGCAATACAAAGTAGGTGATGTATCAGGGGCACTCATGTTTCAGGTGAAGTCTGGGGACGGAAGACTGTCATCAGTTGGTTTTTTTTTTTAATTTTTTTTTTTGGTGCAACTTGAAGAGTGTTGAGTGAGGCTAGTTTACACATTTAATATGGCATGCTACCTTTTTTCTTTTGCATAACTAGTTTAGTTGACAGCATACCAGTTTTGCTCCTTTGATCTCTGCTCAGTTTGACTGTATTTTCAATAACTACTTAGTATAAAAATAAAATGTGCAGGCCACATCAAATAAACTAATTAAGGATTAGAATGAAAAAGTGTCAAAATCCGAGACCTCGCCGAGGCAGATTAGTCACTGCATATGAGGCACGATCTAATAACTAATGGGTTGCTGTAGTAACGGGGGAATCAATACCCTGCGGCTGGTCAGGGAGCTGACAGTAATTTCTGCTGGGTCATAGATTCTGGAAAATGAAGTGCCACCTAGTACAACACAAGTAATCTCTGTGGACTTTTTGACAACAGAGCATCCTACAAAGTTTATATCAAAGAAAATATTAATCTCCCAAGTCTGCTTGTTTATCTCTGTAGGGGTTATCTGATATTGCTACAGCCACAGGCAGTTAAGTTTAGCCTCCTGTGTGAATTCTCAATGGGTTAACTTTGGATATAAGCCTTTCGTTTTGCTTGCTAAGTGATGCGTTTGTAGGACAGGCCAGTACCATGTTGTTGGATGTGGGAAGGGGACCCTAGAAGAGTCCACTCTGCTATGCCAAAGCAGCTACCCTTACTTGAGGAAAAACTCCTACTGAAGTCAAAAGAATTTCAGCTTGGGTGGAGAAGAGAAATGCTTGAGCACCTAAAAGAAAAAAGTTACTTGCAACTGAGTGGTAAATCCAGGCTTGTTGTAGGGTGTGTGTGTTTGTACCTCTGTACCTAAAATTTCCAAGGGAATGATCATACTTCCTTGTCTTTTCTGAATAGATTGCAAACCTTCTGGGATGGGGACACTTATATGTCTGAGCAGTACCTCGAGCAGTGTCAGCTGATTGCTGATGGATGGCAAAAACGGACTTCATTCTATGCTGGGACAGGCAGCACAGCTCTTCATCCATAGCTGGGAGCTAGAACTACCCAGTGCAGAAACTTGAGAAGGAAACCAGCAAGTGGCGGGAACTCTGGCAGGCATTTCACAGCTGCAGGCATAGAGACGAGCACCCTGTGAAGCATAAGGAGTTAATGCTAGTCAAAGAGCTACAGGGTGATAATAAGGACTTTTTCCAAACATCTAGGGGGATGGTAGCGATGGAGAGAAAGTAGGCCACTCACTAATGAGGGGAGTGGTGGTGTTAATTACGTCTTGAAATTGCCTGAGATATTGAGCTCCTGAAATTCATCTTCAGCAGAAAACCATCAGGAAAATAAGTTTTGGGCAATTAGGAGATGGGGAGAGAAACAGTGTAAAAATAGCCTGGATAATTAAGAGCAGATAAGAGAACATCTAAGAACTGGCAAGAAGTGCAAAGAGAACTTCTTGCCTTTGCTGAGCTCCTCTACACTGATCTCACAGATGCAGGGCTGGGAGCACTTGTTGGCACAGACGATGTGAAGGGCAAGTCCCCAGCCCTGCCATTGCGTGTGGTTCAGCAGTGCAGGGGCTGCTGGACTGCAAAGGCACATCGTATTCCTTGTACCATGCTTGTGGCACAGCCTCTGACACTGCTCTGCTGCAAATCTCCACAAAGTCTGTGGGAAGCTGGTTAGGGTAGGTCTCAGCTACAGGTGTGAGAGGGATTGACATGAGGCCACCAGCAATTACAGCCACAGACCTGTGCAAGTGACAACCTGCTACAGGGTCAGCAGGGAGCAAAATGTATCTCTGAATATTTTAGATGGGCTGTTGTGGAAAAGCATGGATATTTTCCACTGTCTGCAGCTTCCTTCTGTGGTATCAGTTGTGAGAGAGTATGTGTCCTCTTCAGATGGTCTCCATTTTATGGGACCAGAGTATGGTGGGGAAAAGCCCAGCACTAACTTTGATATTCAGTGACAGCTCTGAAGCTGCTGCTGGCATTCGTGCTAGTTGGTACACAATGTTGGTGAATAATAATACCTAACCTAGTAGAACAAGAACTCTTTTATCAAACACATTTAAAGAAAAATGACAGTCCATGTAGCATATAATGGAAAGGATGATAAATCACAAAATGGGGAAAAACAATTGTGTTACTCCTGCTGGTATGAGTTCCTGTTCAGAAGGTCCATATTTTATGTTTTTTGATGACATAAATTTAATGAAATTCTCTGGAAATGCTGACTAGAAGTCAATATACAACTCAGTCCCAGGAAGTTTCCTAATATCTTTGTTTGGTTTAGGTAATAGATCTGTTGATGTGTATCTTTCCTATTAAGCGCTGTGATAGGATGCTATAATGAAATTACAATATGGAATGGTAGCTTAACTAAAGCAGCATTATCAGAAATGTCACCCCCTGACAAATTAGCAGTTGCAATTTTTGCCCTCTGGTTACAAAACCTTGTTCTTTTTGTCTTTTACTATAACTTAAAATAACAAAGCCTGTGATGTAAATGTCTACAGGGTGTGTTTCCAGTAGCTAAGTGTGAAACATGTTTCAATGGAGATATAGGGGAAAACAACCAGACATTTTTTAAAAAATTCAAGACAAAGGATTTTTGGCCGTGGGCATTCCAGCTGCAACTACTGTCGATAGAGGGAAGAAGGGACTGTTTTCTTTTTATTTATTTCTGTTATATATATCTGGTTATGTAATCCACAGTTTTTATAACAAACAAAACAAATCCAACCCCCACCCCCCCAAAAAAAATAAAAAAGAGTAGTACCTAATTTATCTGGAGATTGATTTTATGATGGAGAGGTGGCAGATTTCAAATGAGTGAGGTACAGTTTGTATTTACAACCTCAGAGTCTGGGAATTGAGCAAGAGAAGTAGAATGAGGTTTGAGGGTTTTGTTTTGCTTAGCTTGAAAATAGAAATTCACGGGGCTCACGCCAAAGCCAATGCAAAGGCCTCCATTGGGTCCTATGTTTTTCCTCCAAGAGGGTGTAGGAAGAACTGCAAATTTTACAAGGAATTTAGAATAAACTCAACCCTCAAAGCCATGACTGAGCCGAGCCCTGCATGTGTTGGAGGAGGTTGAGGGGGACCTCCTGTCTCTAGCTAAGCCTGGGGAGGCAGATTTCTGAGATGGTGTCCCCAGACTTCTGCCAATGAGAGCAAGACATGCAGTGTCTTACTGGAAAGCCCATGTGGCTATTAGCTCTCCTGTACTTGTTGGGCTGCTTGACTCAGATGGGAGATCTTGGTGGGAACTCCTCCTTGTCCCTTTCTGGCTGGCAGTGGTCCCCAGAGCGGTCAGTAAAGGGTGATGAGCTGGCCATGGGGGTGAGTGTGCAGGGCTTTGGGCAGTGTGGAGCTGCCTCCAGGGAGGCTGCAGTGCATGCAGGATGTAAGAGGGGATGAAAATGGGCTATCCAGGAGCAGATGGGAAAAAGAGATGATGGATTTGGTCAGCATAATGAAATAATCAACACGTACATGAGGTGGCATGTATGGTTGTGCAAACCAACTGTGTGACAAGGGTCTGGAGCTCATCTTTTGTGCCATTGGGCTTTTGTTTTACCAGGCCAGCATGTTCATGGTTAATAATCTTTGTCATCTCCCTTCCTGGGAATTGAAGAACGGGCTACTTTATGCTCCTCAGGAACAGTACCTGTGTCAGAGCCAATCTTCAGTTAGATATAACTAAGTGTTGGTTTTTATTTTTAAGATGCCACAGAGAAAACTTAGAGTATAGAAGCTTAATCCGTAACAGTGACACTTCGCTTATCCAAGCACCTGGGAAGTACTTAAATACGGAAGCCTGTGGCTTAATTATTTACCTGTGGCTTAATTGGATGTAATTTTACTGAAGAGTCTGTTTATTTTCCTACGGAGAGGTTCTAAGATGCCTCTAAATGAAAATGTTACCGGTCCCTACCTGTGCCCCCTGACATCAGTAGCACAGAGCCCATTTAAACCTGTGGAAACCTGGAAAAAACCATGTTTTCTCTGGTACAATCAGCCTGTAGTTTCCTACTGCTCTGCGTCTGGGGACGTGTATCTGGAGGTGAGAATGACCCTCCCGTATTTCTGCACACATTGCACTGCTCACATCTGGCCCAGGAGCGCTCAGCAGAGCAGAGCGACACATGAGCTATTGCTGATGCTGCGCTGGGAGCAGAGAGCTCCCGAGAGGGAAGAGAAAATATCGTAAGCCCCTAGAGCTGTCTCTGGGGTGACCCCACAGCAACACCCTTCAGCTGCACCTGAAGGACTTAGCAGCAAAAATCTAGATGGACTTAAGGAGGCTTATGCTCTCCTGTTGTTTATTGGGACTTCACTTGATTTTCATCCTCTTCAAATTAATGTTTGTAATTGTTTCTCTCCCAAAGCTGGGAAGGATCATTTATGCAGGATCAGATATTCAAAGTTTTATACTCATATTGTGTCTGTAGGTATTTGTTGGTTTTATTCCATACACAAATCCCTGGTGAAGAGAGACAGAGCAGGGGCCATACTCTGGCCAGTCATCCTTATTTAGATGACCCTTTCAACTTCAATGTGTTATTCTTGCATGCCTAAGAACAGTTTTCCTGTGTGAGAGGTTAGAGAATTGAATATTGCAGCTTTTCATTTGCATACACTGGTTAGAGGCTAAACCAACGCTCATATCCAAGTGTGTGGAAAAGCTTCCTACCCTTCTACCATGTCAAGTGCTATAAAAATATTTTTATCTTGAATATCTATTTAATTAAAACCAAATGTGGTCATCCACATTCTGGCTAGGCTTTCAATTCAGTAAGCTGATTCTTTTCCTTGTTCCCCCTCCTCCCTTGCACAGAGACTCAAACCAGGAACCTCTTATTTAATATCTGTGGGTAATTTCCTTAGAGTACTTCGATCTCCAAGCTTCATTGGACTTCTACAACAACAGAAGCTTTATATCATTGGTTTTTCACCCCAAAATGCTTAGCTTCTATTAACAACTTTACAAAAAGGGCAGTGTATTACTACTCGGTGATCCCAATGATAAATGAAGCACATTATATGTGAAGTAAAGGCTCTATTTATCCTTGCTCTCTTCTTTTAAAGTCCCAGCAGGTTTAAAATGAGTAGCTTTCGATGACCTTCATAACAAATCAAGAATAAACCCCTGTGCGTTCTCATGAAGGTGGACAGCATTGCAGATGTTTTTTTTTAAATTGAAATAACAATAAGAGCAACGAGCTGTATTAGTAGTATTTGATAATGCAAAAAAGTTAACGTTCACTGAAAGCCAGATGCCAGCACTATTTGATTGTTTACCAACATAGTCATAAAGAAACAGAGTTATTAAAGGATCTGAAATCACTCAGTAATTCAGCTGCTGACATTGATGGATGGAACTTGGCTGTTCCTCTTTGCTAAAGCTGCTGACTGGATAAATGTTTTATTCATGAAGCCTAGGGCAGGAAGGGATGCCAAAGGTTTAAGAATATTTTAAGAAACTCTTTGAGATGTCAAGCAAGTTATCAGGTGTTGTTAAGCAAAGGAGCTGAAGTACTACATTTAAACATAACTGAGCTCTCAACATATACAACAACAATACATCAAAAGCCAGGATGCGATTCTTGTCTCGAGCAGTATATGGAATGATGAGCTGGGAATACAAGTCCTTTTATTTCCTGCACCTTTGTACCTTCAGTCATCTTGCAGCCTTTTCTCTTTAAGCATTGTTATACCAAAGGGAATTTTCACACCACATTGTGAATTTAGGCTTAGGAAACAAATATTTAGATACCGAGCCCTACAAGGTCACATATTTGTATCAAAGACAAAATAAATGACGTGATGACAGTTTGGATCAGAGCAAGAGGATTCTGCCTGACCTCTCTGTGGGAGTTGTTCAAAGTGGTAATTATTGAGAGAGGCTATTATCGAAATACAGGATAACAAGGAATTTCCCTCTGTCCTCTTCACCTTCCCCCTGCCTCCTCTTTGTCTGCAACATCTGCCAACAGCAAAACTATAGCTCCTCACCTATTTAGTGGGGCAGAGCTGCTTTGCAGCAGTGAAGGGACTTGATTATCGTATAAGCGATTCTTTCAAATGCCTTATTTTTGATCTATGAGAATTCAGATCTAGATCTCTGTTGATTTTTTTTCTTTTTCTTTTTTTAATGGAAAGGTGTGTTTTGTATCAAGAATTTTAATGAAGAGATCCTTAGCCCCACAAGCTTCTGCATGGACAAGTGTTTGAATATTTCATAATCAATATTAATAACTTCTTTCAAGTTTCTGCAGTCTCATAAGAACAGAACAGATGAGCTCTTGATGGAACTGAACTGTCAATCTGAACACAGGGACATTAGAAAATAGCTCAGTTTCCAAGTCTAGCGGCATGAAATGTCCCTTCTTGCCAAGGGAGCAGCAAAGTATAGTTTAAATGTGCTTTATTATTACATCTCAAGAGTATAAAAATTGGGGAAGGTATTAAAAATGAGTAATTAAAATTAAAGACTGATAGATAATGTTGAATAATAAGCAGGTAAGTACTGCACTCCCACTGCCCTTTTGATTTGCAGAGATTCAGTGCTAAAGACCAAAAGCATATTTCTCATGGGCTCCAGTTAATATTCAAATTCAATAGACTGACAGTGGAAACTACTGTCAAAAAAAGCTGTCATATTGTATCAAAATAAGTCACTGTATTACCCCTCTTTATCTGTCAAAGGCATTGATTATTTTCAATAGAGGAGCCCTCTGACAGTTGCTGAAACTGAAGAATCCTGTGTTGAAACAATTTGGTTGACACATGTCGGTGTTTCCTGAACAGTTAAGTCAAATATGTTATTTTTGACTCTTTCTGTAGGAGAAAGCATGTTTATGTAGTATTTTAGGAAAGATAAATAATGCAGAAAGGAAGGAACAGCCATTATCACAGCACTTTCTCAGCTATTTTGTATCAGTGGGGTTTTTTTGTAGCATCTTTAAAAAATGTTCTTAGCATAAAATCATGTGTTCCTTTGGTGGCTGTGATACATTGCAGGGATTTGCTAAGATACCCTGAAGTAATTCAGATAATCAGTGAACCATATTAGCGCTATTCTTGATTGCAGCTGACAGTTTACTGTTGACTACACTAAGCTTCTGTTTTCTACCAGCCCCATGTCCGTAGCAGTGATACAGACATTACTGTTCTGCATAATGCCTGTTTCTATTACAGATGGACAAACTGAGAAGGACAAAATAGGGACTGCATCTTGAACTCGCTGCCAATTTTTGGAGTGAAGCTGGGGCCAAGCATTTGCCCAGACTCTTCGTGTAACTAACAGTTTTCATGTGGTGGATGTGGGTACCCCTGGTTTTACTGGTGCTGGCTTTGCAGTCCTTGCAGGGCATCTTTAGCAGAGAGGAAAGTCTAGCTCTATTCCAGCTCAACTGTTATGTCTGGCAGTAGGTGCCTCTTTCCATTTGAAACTGTGCAAAATGGAGAATGTTTCCAATGTGCTCCCTTGGGAGGGGGCTATTGAGTGGCAGAGCCATGGTGAATTGCTGATGCTGTCAAGAAGGTGAGAACTGGCTCAAGCAGCAGCAGTCAGAGACAGGCTAATACCCTTGTACACAGTCTTTGTTATTCATTAGCACATATTGTGCTTCCTCCTAAATATAATTCAGGCTACAGTTGTATCATGTTAAGATAACACTAAATCCGTCTGTAATTTGAAGGAAACGCTACTCCCAGCTGTTGTGGAAGAAGTGAACTAAACAAAATCTGAAGAGGTGCTAAAAGAACAACCATAAAACTCCAACTGCATTTGGCACACATCTCCTTCGGTGCCATTTATCACAGAAGTGGTTGTGAGGGGGCCTCTGCACTTGTGGACATGATGGCTTGTGGCATCTCACACCTTGGGAATTACTATGCCAAAATGAAGCGAGATGCCATGTCCCAAAGGTACTTGAGCACTTTGCTGCTTCTGGAGGAGTTGGATACCTCAATGGCTGGTGAACCAGGCTCTCAAATCCTGGTGCAGATTGTCACAAGGGACCCAACAGTCCTTGCTTGGTCCCTGAAATGAGGCACCACTATACAGAGTGCTGCACTAACATTGTTGGGGTGCTGCTGCTCCAGGAATTGTTGACTATTACTGAAAATGAAGTGCACAAGGACTGAATGCCTATGCTTCAATGACATCTAGATGCTTAATTCTGTTTCACTGTAACAGAAGTGGGGCCTTAAACTCCTGTGATGACCTGGCCTATGCAGTGTGGCTCTGTTTACGCTGAATCAACCTGAATG
This sequence comes from Coracias cyanogaster, assembly GCA_033124195.1. Lineage (NCBI taxonomy): Eukaryota > Metazoa > Chordata > Aves > Coraciiformes > Coraciidae > Coracias > Coracias cyanogaster. The sequence goes on along the minus strand of JAVSBS010023731.1, from coordinate 29,100 downwards.
AAATCCAGCATTTAAACATCATGTCTATTACAAGCTTCTCCTGAGGCTGTAAGCTCTTTGGAGAGATGTGATTTTGGTTTGTGTTTGTACAGCATTTAGTGGGGTAGGGTCCTTACCCATGTGACTGCTCAGGAACTGTCAAGATAAGTTAATATTATTAATAATAATAATACTAAAAATAAACATGTGTAAATAGGGATAGCACAGTTTCAGAGTTCTGACAGCTCTGAAAGGCTTTGATCTTGCATTGGTAGAGATCAGGATGTGCCACCTCCCCAGATGACAGGCTTGGGTGGAGAAAAGAAAAAAGAGCTATAAACATATCCTGTAAAGTATGCATCTGTCATCCTCCTTAGGCTCCCTCCCCTATTAGCTCTGATGATTTACTAAGAGAGTGTGTTGTGTATAAGTACCAGCACAAAGCAACTTGGAAATTAACCCCAGCAAACTTACAATCTCACACCTGACCCCAGAAGTGTTTAGTGTTGGTCATCCAAGTACTAATGGCTCGGTGTAAAGCAGAGGAGAAATATGCCATTAAAAGAGAAGCATGAAGTGAGGTGCTGAGTGGTGACAGCCATTAAAAGATACAAACCAACGCATGGTCCTGACAGCGTATTATATTCAGAAGACAGAGAGGCAGAGAGAAGAACAAGCAAAATAAATGGGGTTGCTCTTTACATATGGCCAAAAGGGAATTGCAGCATAAACACCACCAATAAGGAATTATAGCGTGTGGATGACTGTCTGTCAGAGGGAGAAGCACCAGCCCTTTTGGGCCAGCGCTGGCCAAAATACTCATGGTGAAAGGGAAACTGCTGCAGGAGGTTTGGTCGAGGGTCCTTCTGGACCAGCAGGCCGGCAGGTGCTGCCGATTGTCGGTGGTAATGAACTGGAGACAAGGAAGGAGCGTGATTTAGGGGGAAGTGGCAGACTGTGATTTTTGTCTAACTGCAAATTTGGTTTCTGAGCAAATCAGATTTATGATTCTCTCAGACAATTTTGCTAATAAGCTGATGACTCAGAGCCCACAGCAGATGGGATTCTTTAGCTGAGGTAGAAACTATTGTTTTTATCATAAAAGGAAAGTAGCCATTTTTCTTTTCTAGAAAACTGATCTCTGGAAAAATGTAATGATTTTTTCCTTCCCAGCAGAAATGCAGCTTTTTCAAATAACACCTAGCTGTGCTTCTAGACTCTTACCCAATATGGAGAAGTTTTCACTGGAAATAAGTAACTTATGACAATTTAGTATGTTGTATGCTGGGAAATTTTTTTTTTTTTTTTAAATCAGCTCCTGCAATTAACATCTCAGAACCATTGCCAAAAGCCACAGCACTAAGTAGTGACTTGAGGTGAGCTCTTCAGTTATCTGAACGGCAGAATGCCTCCTGTCTGTGGCTGCAGGGGGGTCCTGCCAAGAACCTGGGAATCTTTCTCTGGTGGGAACATACCTACCTAATTTCTTGGAAAGGGCCCTCTATCTAGATGTGAAACTGCTGAGGATTCCTTTCATCTCCCTTCTTCCTCCAGTGAATGTTCAGAAACTTGATTCTCACTAAAGTAATTCAACATATTTCTGAGGGAAAAGCATCCACTCTAAAGGCAGTCTCTGAAGGAAAGCAGTGAGCATGAATATATCATTACAAAAAGACATTCTGCATTCAGAAACCACATGTGGTCTGAATTTCACTGAGGGGGTATTCTCTTCACAGGCTATAGAAGAGCGTGGTACATAAGGTGATGAAGCCTTCCTTGACCTTGTTTTGTTTAAAATCCCTTTGAAGGCTGTCATGTTCACCTTTCTTGAAAATTGTGGTACAGCAGGTAGAGAAGGTGGGTTGGCTTGGCTTGGTGCTGTGTGTGAACGTACCCTGGGAAGCGACAGAGAATGCTTCCTTCCTTCCCTCTTTGTAGGCTTGTAGTGCAGGTGCAGAAAGATGAGGTTTGAGATTTGAAAATGCTTTAAAAATAGATTAGGCTTTTATTTATGTTATATGTACATTCTTTAAAACTCATATCTCCATGGAGTACTTCAGTAATTACATATACGGTAATTTGAATAGTAGCCACCCATTGAGCCCCTACCCAGTATTTTATGATAATCTGAAAAAGACAGTACATAAGAAGTTGGTAAAATTTGATGAAAATTTAATGAAATCTAAACATGATTAAGAGTTTACTTCAATTTATTAAAGCTATATTAAGCAACAGATAGAAAAATGCAATGTGAGTAAAAGGAAGTTACTATTAATTGGATGGAACAGTTGATCTTGTAGTGGGATAGGCTTCAAAACAGAAAAAGATTTTGAAAAGCTCAATGGAAAACATCTGCTCAGGTCTGAACAGTGATCAGAAAAGCATAAATATGAAATGGCATGACATTAATTTGCTAAATAGAGGACAAAACTGAAAATATGACAATGTTGTTCTAGGGATGGTGATGTGGCCTCACCTTGAGAGGCATGTTTGGTTTGGTTACCCTAATTAAAAAATGATAGAGCAGGAAATAGAAGAGGTTCAGTGAAGGGCAACAAACGTAATCAGAGGCATGGAAAATACTTTAGTGGGAAGATTTGCATGCAAGCAGAAACTGCAAAGGTTAGGTCTGTTTATTTTAGGGAGAACAATACATGGGATGTGCCACTGAGAGACAGGCTATGATGGGTATAAATGAAACAACAGTGCCATGACTTTTTCCTCTCTTGGATGAGAAAAAGAGACATCAAATTAAATTTGAAGTCAATGCATTCAACAGCTTTAATAGAAAGCACTTTTAACCTAAGTTTTAATTAGCCTGTGGGACTCGTTGCCACGAGGTAGGATATTGAGACCGACAGATTGGCATCATTTATATGATTAGCAATATCATCTACAGTTAGGTGGGCTGGAGTTTCATCCGTTGTATATCTGGCCGTACGCTAAACATAGCTTCTCCCTCAGGCATACTGGTGCGTAATCCTCCATTATGGGATTTTACAGTGCCTTTTGAAGCAGCTGGCACAGGTTGTCTCTAGGCCGTTGCTTGACTCCAGTGCTTTGAATCCTGTGCTAGTGACAAGGACTGGGCTATAGTTCCTGGATAAAAAAATAACTGTACAAGTTTGGATTGTTGGAGGTTTTTTTTCTGCCTCCCCACCTTTATTGAATTGAGTTGACTTTATTTATTGAGTTGACTGTGAAGACATCAGCTTGGAGGAGAGATTTTTGCTTGCCATGAAAGGTGTCTATCTGCCCATTCTGGATGGATTTACTTCCTTTGTCCTTCTAATAGCTTGCATCCTTTATAGTCTTTAATTATTGCACATTTTGGACTTTTTCACTCCAAACCAGCTGCCATCAGTAAACCAGTCTAGTAATTATTTCTCTGGCTTCAGAAAATGGCTATCATGAAGTCAGTGGCACTAGGAACAGGTGGACTGCAGAATGCCTGTTTGATTCGGTAAACAGCATTAAAAAATTGGCACTTCGACTTAGTCCCTGTAACAGACTAGTTCTACCACTTTTGTTAGTAAGATGCTGCATGTTTTCCAATGTCACAGAGTACGTTGTTAGTCATTGCAAGACATATATTGCTTTTATTTTTTCCTTTTGAAAATGTGGAAAGTTAAAAACACGTATGAAATGTCCATGGGATGGAAATCCTTCCAAAATGTCCAGTGGTGTTTGGTTGGGGAGAGCCATTTGGGAAAAAGGGAGGGTACAGATGGACAGGCAAAGTCAGAGCAGGCTGAGCCTGGGGTACAGCGCCGGCACAGATGCTCTGCTCTGTGCAGTTCCTACTCCGTGCCCAAAAATTGTGCTCTGAGGCGCTTTATGCTTGTAGGACAGTTTAGCCTAATGTTGAGCTGCTAACTTGGCATGCAGGAAACCTGTGGTCTGTTCTTGGCTCTGCTCAGACCTCCTGGGTGAGCTTAGGGAAGTCACTTCAGCAACCTCAGCCCTCTGAAAAATGGGGATTGTGAACCTCCAGTTTCACGTACAGCTCTGTGAGCTATGGGGGAGCAGTGCTACTAAATGGGAGGTGAGATGATTACTGCTTCTCTTGAGGATGGGGCTGGACATGGGGCCAGGTCAGGGTGTGGTCACCACACAGCAGAGTGCCCCAGTGCTCTGAACTGTGGCTTTGCTGCCCCACGTGGCATCATAACACAGCTTCAATACCAAATAATACATCTGAGTTTCTCTGTGCATCTGTTCTTCTTGTACTTTTGGGTTTTATTGCGTGTTCCACTCAATGGTTACTGACATTTGGAAGTGCTTTTTCCCACTGAGGCTCTTGGTAACTAGATCCTGCAGGAAGGGCTTTGTAAGGCAGACGGCCATTACTGAGGGGCACAGATGAGGCCATGGCTAATGAGAGAAGCAGTCCTCCCCTTCCACCTCCCTGAGAATAGACAGTGCTAAAAAAGATCTAGGGGATTTCAGTTCCCTTGTTGTCCTCTCCATTTTGCCTGGGAGAGCAAGGCCGAAACTGAGGGACAGCAAACTTCACCTCAGTTTGGTGAGGTTTGGGAAGAGATATAGCAGCTGCTCCTACTGAGAGAACTGTGCAAAATCCATTCTTCATTGCAGGTCATGAAGGAGCAAGTAAATAGATTCTTCTTTTATTCCCCCCAGGAGTGGCTGCAAAGTGGTGGTGGGATTTGCTGCTTCTGCCAGTGCTCAGCATCAAGGCACAAATGTGGGGACGTTGTGCCATGAAGGATAAGGATAAGGAAGGGAGAGGCACAAACCATGGGGTTTTTTTGAGGGGGTTCCCCCTGCCCCACAAACTAAAGGGACTTCCTTTTTTCATGTTAGTGTCTCTTCCCAGAACAGTAATCTGGTGATTCTTCATCTTAAGGGCAAGCTGAGTGACAGAAGTGGGCTGATACCCAGCTTTATGAAGCCTAGTGGATTTTAAACTGGAGCAAGCATGTCCCTGCACACACTGACATCTGAGAAGCCTGTTCTTCTGCTTCCCATGCTAGCAGTGCAGCTGTTAAAGCTCTGGAACATTTTTGGACAAAAAGTACTATGTTCCTGTGAGACTTTAAAAATGAATTAATAGAACATTGATTAAACTGACTGGGTTTTCGCAATGCCTTTGTTTCCAGGCAGTAAAAGTTTGCTTGCCAATTGCCCACCCAGAAGCCAGTATCTATAAAAATCTGCCCCAGGCAGTTTGTGGAGGGCCTTAATTAAGATATGCATTATCATCCCTGCTTTGGGCTGCTTGTGAGAGAATGTAAAAAGCACAACTAGACAACTGTCTTTTCCTCCTGTTTTGAGACTCATTCTTGATCCTACTGTGATTGCCAGCAGCAGACAAGGAATGGAGCCAGAAGAGTGAAAATTAATAGTGGTGACATCTGAAATCTCTATCCGTGAGTTTAAAAATATGCTTGCTTTAGACTGGGACTTTATTTGCAGTGGGGAACAGCTCATTCCTCTGGTCTGAGTGCTGGAAAATTTAAAAATAGAGTGTAAAGACACCTGCTGCCATTCTGCATGGGACTTCAGAGGGCACATGGACTGCTTTGTGATCAAATGGGATATGTTCTGTTGTCTATGTAACTCTGTCTGTTCAGGCATATGCGTTTTACAAAGCGACTGTGTTCTTAATAGTTAAGGGTAAAATGGTATGCTGAAGAGTTTCTCCTCAAGTATTAAGGGCTTTGGATCTTAGCACACAGTCTTAGTCAATGAGAAAGCAGCAGCGCTTTGTTCTCAGAGTCGCTATCTCCCTCTTAGTGCCACCTCCCTTCTCACACAGGTTCTTTGCTTACCTCCCTCTACTTGTTTTGCACTAGGCCATGGACAGTCTTTGTTCTTCTCACAGGGACCTTGCCTCCTTGCACACCTTTCTTGCAGCCTGCTCAAAAGCACAGAGTGCCTAAGAGAGCCCAGATGTGCAAATTCTACATTCTTCATAAAGGTTGTTTGTTGACTTGAGGTTCTTGTAAGGAATGTGTTAAAAATAGATAGCTGGTGAAAGAAGCAGGGCTTACTTTGCTGTACGGCACAGTGGACAATGGTGGTACAAATCCTCCCTAGTGCCAGAGCAGCTGGGTACCACCTGGCCTGGGAATATAGCAAGCTCCAAACTTCAGCACTTCACTTCTCCTTGAAGATGGACAAATTGGGAAAGGTCTCTTCTTGGATGTGAGCATATGGCTGCAGTAAGGTGCCCACTACCTCTTGCCTAAACCATAAAAAGCTTGTCTAGTGGTAGTTTCTTCAGGCTGCTGTTGTTAAATTGGGTTTGACTTAAAGGCAGGTGGGGGAGGGCTCTGAAGGCAGTCAGCAACTTCCAGAGTAATCTATTCCCCAGAGGAAGAAGGTAAGCCCCTAAACCCTAGATAAAATGCTCATCACTTAGAAAAATGTGCAGAGATCCTCAAATCCTCCCTAGAAATAGGGGATTGCAATATTAAACATAATTATGAAATGTCTATAGAGCTGCAGCCACAGATGGAGCTTTACGACTGGTTTGAAGCAATGCTGCCCCAGCATCAATTATCCCCAGCAACTGCACAGAGATATTTTGGGGGTGATATTTTCATTTTACAGCAGCATTTGGTCACTCACAGCCACCAGCCAGGTGCCTCCCTACTTGCACCCCAAGCATGCAGTGATCCCTCAGCAATGCATGGCCTGTCATGTTCTATTGCCTCAACAATCAACAGCTCAGATGAACATTTTACCCTATCTTGGCACCTATGCTGTCAAAATTACTGTGAATGAGAGAGCCTGCCTCTCTGCTACTGCAGCTGTGAATATTAGCTACAGAGTAGCACTAAATCTTGTTTAAGCTACAGTCATTCCACCCAGTGATGAATGTCACTACCTGAATAATTTGGGTAATTTCCTGCAGCTCTAGTGTACTAGCAGAGAAATGAATGTTAATTTACTGCTAATTTAGTATACTAACCCTTAATTAGCAACGAGCAAGCTCTGAAATATTGGATTCTGAAAGCTCATCAAACTTTTACAAAAAAAAAAAAAAAATCACCCCTCCCAGCTGAACTCTTCACTCTATTTGAGGTTATTAGCAAAATGCTATGGGAGTGCTGTTCATTACCTCTCACCAGGATATATGTAGCTGGGAACACCCCCATTTACCACTCTTGCTGCAGAAGTCCATTAAGAGGATTCTTGCTCTTATGCAGTATATTCAGCTGTTGTACAGTACTGCACCGTGACCATATACTGTAGCTTTAGTGACAGGCAGGATTAATGGCACAGATTATCGATGACTGGTGGCTAAAAAGGTGAAAGAAAGGCTTAGTGTGTCTAATGGGCTGGGTCGTTGCTACAGGAGGCAGTACATGGCTATGTAAAAAAGCCGGATGTGAAATGACTACATCATTTCCCACTTTATTCTCTGGGCTGTTTTGCCCTTTCCAGTCAAGTCTAGCATAGCCTGCTCAATAACCCTATTGACATTTTGTGTGTCTGTGTGTATGATAATTTGCACAGTAAGGCACAAAGCAGCCTGAACAGGGGTTGGTGTGAGCAGAGTAGGGTATCACATGTAGCCCTGCCTGTGGATGGAGAGCATGTGCAGTAGGCTGAGTGGTGATAGAAAGTGGTGTGGCAGGAAGAGAATGAACACCAGGGAAATAGAAGACTAGAGAAAATAAATTAAAGAAGGGTGTGTCAGATGAACTGCCGAAACCCATCAAAGCACTGAAGTGGGCAATGGGCCAGCACATGGCTTATCCATGCCTCTATGTCAGAACTAGAGTATTTTTGCAGAGAAATGACAAAACTGGTAGGTTAAACTTCATATTGTTGGAGATGAAGCTAGGCAAAGGCTCATAATGCTGGAGAGCTCTGCTAATTGTCCAGCAGCAATTTCCCCTGCTGTGTAGGGCTGTTCAAATATCAACTGGCCACATAGCTCAGTAATGATCAGAAGAGCTTTCAATGATGAAGGTAGACTTTGAATGCCTTACCTGTCTCAGAGGGGAGAGAGGGTGAGAGCTGCTCGTGGTGTGTGGACACCCTGACTGTGGGGACAGGTTACCCAGCACTCATGGTTGCAATTTGATTTCCCACATGAAAAAAAAGGTGAACATTCCTGTTTTGATATATGTGGACTTGTCCTTCCTAAGTGCGCTCTGAGTGTGGACTTCTTTGATGTTTCTGCCTGAGACCTCAGTATTCACCTAATATCTGCCAGTCCCCGTTATCCTACTTTCCCTTCTCCAATTTAAGTTCCTCTCCTGGGAATGCCCAGGAGATTCTCCAGGAATCCATGTGCAGGGATTTCTGTAAAATCTCTCTCCTCCCCACAGCAGCTCTTACCAGTTTCCTTACATCTTGTCTATTGTGCCTGACAGGGTAGGAGGCCAGTTACCTGGTGTAAGCTGTGAGCATGGCAGGCAGGCTGCAGCACAGTTTTTTTATTTGATTTTTCTGAGAAGTTCTCTGGTTTAGGGAGATCTGCATTGCTTCATTAGTCACTCTTCTGCTCCTGCCAGGAGGAGTGGGGAAGTGTTGTATTTGCACATTAGAAAAAGCTGATGAAAAATGGCTATGTGTGCTTTCTATTCAGCTTTCTTTTTGAGACTTCTTGACGATTTGTTGAGCCCTTCTTCCATGGGTATATAATTTTCTTAAGGAATATTTTGCCGTTGCCAAATGAGCCATTCCATGAAATAGAGATGAAAAATGTTTCTAGGCTGTGATCTTCTCCTGTCCCCCTAGGCAGAAAGTGACTGCAATGTTAATACGCTGGGGAGAAGGATATGTTCTCCACCCCCATTTTGTGGTGCTGACCATGTTGGTGAATGGAACAACCATATCTGTGTGCCTCTTTTTGAAAGAGGCTGATTCTACCCAGCTATGCTTCACAAGGACTGAGCTGGGAGAAACCTTTACTTCCTCTTGTCTTGTTACACGTATGTAAGAGCAGAATCCGACATCAGAGGTAGCACTTGAAATCCATTCTTTAGAAAAGTGTGCACTTTCATATTTATGTGATGGTTGTTTTACTACTGGAGCACTTTAACGCAGTCATACATATTATGCTATATTTATCTGCTGTGTATTATTTAGACTCAGAAGGTGAGATTCACCTAACCTGATGTAGATATATCCATTTTAGTTTTACATGTGCAGTTACTAGTATAGTCAGTAGAAGGAAACTGGCACTTTATAGGTGTCATTCATTGTCTAAAAATAGAAGTTGAAGACAGGCAAGATTAAATGAACTCTAAAAGTCTCTGTTTCTCCCAAGTGATCATAAAGGACATTTTGGGTGCCAGGCCTCGATGGGTCAAGTTTGCAGTAAGGTGAGTACCATCGCATGCCCAAATCTTCTGAAGAACTTGAGGAACTAAAGGGCCCTGATTGAACGTGGGAAGAGAAAACAAGTTCAAAATGTGAAAACTCGTGTATGCACTTTCATAGTTACCATTTCATGTAACGAGTAACATCAAAATCTGTTTTGCTACAGTCAAACAGAGATCAGGAGTCGAGTTTACAGAGTGGAAATTGCTAACCCCGGAAACAGTGATTAAAGTAAGACTTGGAGCACAGGTTGTGTAATCTGTATAATGTGATGTTATGGTCAAAATTTACAGAGCAGATAATTTTGTATATTAGTGACTCACAGGAAGATCATGCTTCCCCAATGTCTAGCACTGGGTGCAGCTATGTCCTCAGCTTGGGAAGCACACGAAAGACTGGAGTAGCCTCAGAGGGCCATGAGAAAGCTCAGAGCCTGTTTCATACCCATTTAATTGAGAAAGTCTGGAAGATCACAGCCCTGGTAATGAAAACTCAGTCACCATTTGTAGGTGCTTGTACAGGGAACAAGGGCTTGCCATATTTCCCTTCATCCTAGCAGAAGGGAAGGCCAGCGGTGGGTGGGCTATGGAACTGCACAAATCGGTGGTGGAAAGAAGCAGAGGTTTCAGTGGGAGCCGGTCCCTGGTACAGCACACCATGGTGATGATGACTTCTGCTTTGCTGCCAGTTTTGTAATCAGGATAGGGTGTTTTCCTACCAGAGTTGCTGTGGTTACAAGAGGAATTACTTCAGGGAAGTTTGTGCTGTGCAGTAGGTCAATATAGCTGATCACAACAGACTCTATGGGAAAAAAGAATGCGTCTCCATGAATCGCAGCTGTGGTTTTGTCCAAATGGTTTGGAAGCAGGCTCTTGTTTACTAAGATGTAAAGTCTTTAAGCATAAATTTAAATTTTCTTTCTGGAAGCTCTTTAAAATTGATTCCCACAGTAAACCCAGCTTCAGGAAATCTAGGACAATGCCAGTTAATTAATTAAGGCGATTAACAAGTAAACTGGTGCTTCCTTTCACTGTGGGCAAGCAGTTGGCATTTTAGCAAACTTTGCCTCATAATAATACTAATACTTCTTGGGGCTGTCACACTGTCCTCCCCCACCTCCACCCTTTCCCAATTATAATTCTCTTCTTTTGATCTTGGAAATGTTTTTTATTTTTTTTTTAATCTAAAATATGCTGCTTGGAGATGACATTTTATGAAATGTTCATTTTAATTATACAGGGATGGTTATCACTGCAGGGATGTTGGCACTGGCTTTCAATGCAAAATCCTTCTTTTTTGCTGATTATATCTAGGAAAGCTCTCTGAGCCTTAGGCACCTGAAAATTGTAATGAATCGTTGTTCGCTACTGTGAACGGCAGGGAACAGATATTAAAGCAGAAGTGGGAGAGCAATGGTGATGGCATCTAAATCAGCAGTCCATGAGGACAGTGGGGGGTGTGGTATGCAGGTATGCTGCTCCTGGTCCCAAGCAGGGAACTGGGACTGTGGCTGTGCCCTGTGGCATACCACAGGGCCAGGGTGATGGTAATGCTCTCCCAGGGAGGCCAGAGCCAAGTGTCCTCCCTCCTCTGTTGGCTGCTGGAAGTGATCCAGGAGGGGAGTCATGAAAGTTTTCCACCTGGAGGAGCACAGACACCAGCCAGTGAATGAACTGCCAGAGCCTATGGCTGTTGATGGCACAGGTCTTGTTGGCTGGCCAAGCTTTCCATCTGGGATCTACCAAAGCCTTGGGGTATAACACCAGGTCCATGCACAGGTGCAATACATGTGCCTGCTCCCCTAGATGTGTGCAAGGGTGGCAGGGTTCCATCCTGTTTTGTGCTGGCACCAACCACACTGATGTTCCCTGGCTGAGACTTGCCTTGCTGGCAGCAGGTGAATACAGGCCAGAGCTGATGCCAGCTTAATGGAGTTAATCTCTCAGGTCTAGCAATAGAGATTCCATGTTCAAAAGACCCACATATGACAGTGGTGTTTACTTTGCGTCCCACTGCTCCCTCTTGCATATCTAGTACCTCTTAAGGCTTTTATCTGTCTCAGTGGGACTGTCTGAACAGTAAAGTGCTCCTTGACACAGGAAAGGGTGGTGTAGCCTAAGGACACAGTAACAAAGCTCCTCAGCTTTTGTGCTTTCATGAGGAGATACAAAAAACTTGTAACAAAAGAGACTGGAGCTGTTTTTAGTGTACTGTCCCTGGGGGAAGACTCGCAGTAGACCTGCCCTGGAGCATGGGTAGGAGCTGCAGCTTTCACCTGTCCCACTGGATGCAGAACATGAACTGCACTCACTCCTTGGCACAACTTTACAACAACACTATTGCAGCTTCGAGAGATTCCCTACATCTTCAAATGAACTTTCTTGGTGTCATTCTCTGGGTTTAAATTTGGCCCTACATTAGTATTTCTGCCTTTATGCCTACCTGTACAGGCTAATGAATCCCGTGGCCATAAGACATTCTCGTTACACAGATTGCAATATGGTATTGAAATATACAGTGAACTAAGATTTGAACTTTATGCTGAACAAACATGTGACTAATGGCAGGTCCTTCCCTAAGGACCCTGAGTTAAATAGATTCTTTTTCAGATTATTATCTGGTTTGCTGCTTAGGTGAAAACAGAGCTGAGTAAATCATGGATATTTTGGACCAGTAGCAGAATTAGCCAGGTGGAATGAGCAGTTTAGTGGCCAAAAGAAATACTCTATACCTTGAAAAATTATTTAGTTTAGTTCTTTGTTCTTTAATTTTTAAAACTGTCTTTTGAAAAGCCTAACTCAATATTTAATTTCAAAATGGCATTTTAAAAATTAATGGTGTTGACAATTTGTTTCCTTTTTGGGGCTAGAGGAAAGGGAAGGGAGTGACAGAAACAAATCATTACAAGTCATTTTGGTCCTTTCAATTCTATTTTGATATTGAAAAAGAATTAATAGATCTCCACAGATATAAGAATGTAAAATAAGGCCTGCCTAATGCCACCCAGCTGTTTTACTACCATGGAAGAGAAATAATGAATTTCATTCATAAACGCAAAAAGTGAAGGTAAGAGCTGGGTATCAGCCACCACTGTTGCATCAGGCAACACAGGCAGACTCAGCTACTAACTGAGCTAAAACTGCACTAGAGAAAAGTGATCATTAGGTTAGCTGAGACTGTTTTACTATTAGTGAAAATTGGTTCCCAGTGTTAAAAGACCCCAAACATCATTAGAAAATTAAGTATATATCACTTAGAAAAGAAAGCTCAGAAGTGAAAAGATAACTTTAAAACGTTTCTTTCTTAATACAAAAACACACTTTAAAGAAAACTCCCCTCAATTTCTTGTGCGATGGGATGTTTTGCCTAATATGATATATTTAAAGCATGGGAGGGAGGCGGGTAGTGAGGAAGCTGCGTGTGGATCCAAAAGAAATGGGTGTGGAGAAGCAGGAGGTGCGGAGATGTCAGGGCCGGCAGCTGCCCCTGGACAGAGCGTGGCATGGTGCCACGGCACGCAGCCATCCCAGCTCCCACCCTGTTGACTCCCGGTGCCATGCCCTGGGCACCCCTGCACCAACCTGGCTCACAGAAGAAAGAAGTTTGCCAAAAGGTCCAGTGCAGCAGAATGTGGCTGCCCAGCTCTGAGCGTGAAGGGCAGCGTGGGAGGATGTCTCTGGCCCTGAGCAGGGGATTATAGGATCCTTTTATGCTTTCAGGGTGGCATAAGGGGCTTGTGTGGGAAGAAGAGCTGTTGCAGTTCAGGGCCTTGTCCCAAAGCCTGCTGGAGTTGGTGGGAGTCTGCAGAAGAAGAAGATAGCTGCCCAGCATCCCTTTCTGTGTGCAGCGTGCCCTTTCCTGCAGCTCCACAGCTCATATGCCTCTGGTTTGTTATAAAATTGAAAAGAACTATTAGCTAACTACCTGGAAAACTAATTAACCTATTGTCGCACAAATCCTGGCTTTACTTTAATCTCATTCAAGGAGTCCTTCTGTCCTGGTTTGTCCCAGAGCTTAACACAGGGAGCAGCATGAGCTGGAAGTGTTCAGCACCTTTGAAAAAGAGACCACATGCAGGTAGCCTGCATTAAAGGGTGGTGGAAAATAATCCCCTGGCGCATTAGCTCATGGATGTGTATGTTGGCAGAGATCAAGTCAGCAATTCATGCTGAGCATCTGAGGTCATGACAAAACCCAAGTTCTGTGAAATAATGCTGGCTTTTTAAAATCCATATTTATTTCCTGCTTTCAGGCACATTCATAGGTATTGATCTGATCAATGTGAGTAACTTTTTTGGCAAACAGGCTTCTTAAAATGCCTTAAAAGCTTCATTATTAGGATAATGGAAACAAAGTTAAAAACAAATCAAACAATGCACATGTAAAAGGTTTCCCCTAGACAGCTTGTGAATAAATTGAAAACAAATTCAATTAAAATAACAATCAACCTTTTTGTTCCTTCAGTGGTATGATTTCTCTGAGGCAGGTACACAATGATAAGAGATTTCTTTGAAATGCTGGGGATAGCATACCCATAGGCAGAGCTGTGACAGATCAAAGCAGTATTTTTGCTAAAGAACAGCCTGCTACTATTAAGATTCTACTTTAAGGTCTGAAATGTTTCAGGTCTTTTTTTTTTTTTCCCCCTTTTTTTTTTTTTTTTTCCCAGTCCCAGATGCTTTTGCACCTGTTACTATTCCTTCCTTGTGCCTTTTCCCTCACTAAGACAGGCCCTAGATCTTGACCCAAAGGAAATGTCTTATTAATTTTTTTTTTTCCATATAGCGTTGTTCTCTCTCTGTTCTATATAACCAGTTGTTTTCCATTTCCCTGCTTACTCTGATACACTTATGCCTGAAATTTCTTTATGTCATTAATTTTTTGCACCCCAGCTATAATGGAAATGGGGCCGCGCTTGGAGTAGTGTGGGGAAGTGGTGCGGTCAGAGGCTGGTCCTGCCTGGCTGAGGAGCAGTGTGCCAACAACACTGAGGCACTGAAACAAGCTGCCAGCTCCCTTCATGGTCCCCTTGAGGATGGTTTGCTGCTACAAAGAGAATTACAAATGAATTGAGGATTTATTTCTCTGTTATTTGGCATTGTGCTGTCAGCCCCACATCTGCAGCATTGTGGGCAAATGTAAAAGTAACGAAGGGAGCTATGGATGAGCTATAGTTTGCAAATGATGGTGCTGCATTGTCTCACAGGGGCATGGACATCCAGTTACTTACTGTTTTGTATATGCTACAAAGCACCTTGGCCTTGCAGACACTCTGAAGAAGACATATTTTCTGTTTTAACCCGTATCTGACACAGCAAGAACCATCCTTGTATTATCCGTTGATTAGGTTCCTCTCAGTGTTGCCTGTGCAGTGTGCTCTTGTGAAATAGGACCCTCTCAGCCAGGCTAGTGATGCTTTGGGTAAATTACAGTGCTATCTATGGAGAGCACAAGATGTTGTTCACAGAAGAAACTTGATGGTTTTGTTCACACTTTGTTGCAAATTTGCTTGATAACTACTCTGCCCAAGTACCTTTTAGTCTTGAAGAAGTTGATGGGCTTTCTGGTTTGAAGATCCACTGAAATGAGGTATGAAATACTCCCCTGTCATCTAGTGTGTGTATAAGGACATCATGGAATTGGTTTGGATTAATATGCTGTAGAGGGGAGTATTTCGTTCACTGTATTATCAACGCACTGGCAGGCAATTATGGGCCTATTATACCTTTTTAGCAGAAGCAAACAGAAGATTAGAGGGAACAAGGGCTGTCTCTTTGTTGCCTTGTTTGTGTATAATGATAGCATGCTCCGAGTGTGTGACATCAGAGGTGGGCAGGAAGGTGCTATTCGGGACAGTCTTAGGTGTGAAGGCAGAGCTCTGGTAGCTTCATGAAAGACAGGCATGGAACTGGCATTGCAGCACTAATTTCAGCATGCATTTTTTCTTCAGGAATGGTGTCTTGGAAACCTGTGGGCAGTAAAGGTGTGGTGCATGGGCAGTACACTAGTACAGTTTATTCTGAGATGAGTTAATATCAGGAAAGATATTTGATGTTAAATAGCTGGAGAGGTCTTGCAAAGTTTCTTGCTGCTTTGGAAAACAATGCGCTTACAGATACCAACAGTTTTTCTGTTTGCTTTTCACTACATAATCTAGTCAAACTGCAAATCAACTGCCATCATTTGCCTTTTATACAAGCTCTGTGTTTTACTGGTTTTATTAAGGACTCTCAATAAAATGGTATTTTTAAGATAATTTTGGAAGATGTTTCCTTTCTGTCAGCTATTGACAGCAGGCTTGCCAGAATGAAAATAAGAATTTGGACTGGTGGTGGATTTAGAGCTGTGCTTCGATAGAAGGAAGGAGAGACAGAATATGATGCTGGCAGGGGCAGAAGAGGTTGGTGTGCTGTGTTCTTCTGGAAAAGTGGCCACATCTGCAGGATGTTCTAAGCTGGGAGTACCTGGTTACCAGGACTAGTTCTGGCAATAGGAGATCTTGGGAATTAAACTGGTTGTACTGGGTAAGAATACGAGGGGGTTATCATATGAGTTAGATATGTGGTGTTAATATCTACTGCACAGCAACAAGGCAAAGGAAAACAAAACAGTTCTTGGGTTTATTTCTCTTTCAAGCAAATACAACTTTTTTAGTAAGACTTTATTTACAAGCTTTCTGGAACATCGTGCTTCTTTCAGCAATTACCAGGCCCTGCTTTTTGAACGTGCAGAACACAGGTTTATATGAAATTGATGGGAGCTACAAGTTTTGAGCACCCGTGGTTAAGAGAGAAACTAAGGCAAGCTAGCTCTTAACAAGCTCTTCTCACTGGATAATCCAAATCTTTGGGCAAGTTTGAAAGTGGAACCTGAATCTAAATTTCACAAATAACCTTTACTTTTTCAAGTGGTTGAACCAATGTTCCAGGTCCTGCGATATTATACCTTGACCCCATCTATGATGACATAAAAGAATCAGTTTATCTGTCCACAGAGTGTAGTCATTTCTGAGTGAAATGGCTAGAAGCTCTTTTTAGTAGCATAAATCACAATTTAAGGTAGGAGAGCAAATTATTTTAGAGCCTACTCTGAAAGTAATTAACAGAAACAGGGTGTAAACACTGGCTTCTGTGCTCTCTGAAGTAAACAAAATAAGAATTTATGCTATTGACCTTGTTAAGTAACTAACATTTTTTCTCCTCTGCAATAGCTTTTGCTTTCTCCCACAGTTCAAACCCCCCTGAGCCTGAGGCCGCATGCTACACCAAAATGTTCAATCCCACATTTGAATAAGCTGAATAAATCCAACCATACTGCTAAACATATGGTAAGTAATAGCATCATTAACAATAGCATAGTGTACGTTTGACAACTGAAAGGATTTGGCTGCTTTGTGCCAGGGGATTGACAGCAGAGAAGAAGTCCTGGCTGCTCCTGCCAGGCTGTCCTGTCTTTCACTCTTCCTCCACCCCCACCCCGACCTTTTTGAAAATGTGAAAGTCTGCCCATCTTCCTACCTGTGACTGGGGCTCTTATCTTACACTGTAAGCTCCAGGGCTATCTAATACTGTCTCCAGGAGATTCTGTTTCAACTTTAAATGCTGCTGTTTATTCCGCTTGGGGTAGACTGCACAGGTGGGGATGAGAGCATAGAGAGGAACGAAAGCCCTCGGTGTCTGGCTGGGGTGATTGCTCTGAGGTATGCCTTCATTCTTTGTGTGTCCTTCCATGGCTGAGCACTTCTGGCATTTATAACAGGCTGAGTGACACATTGGGGATGCCTGTGATGTCCCGGCTACAGCAGCATGGTCAGGAGCACAGAAAGCTGGCACATGGTGTGTTCACTACTCCAAAACTAAGAGACCAGCAGACCAGAGCACATGGAGGTAGTTGGTGACATATGTTAACTTTGAACTTGTTCAGAGGAAAGCACAGCACTCTTTTTCCCTACCCTCTTCTCTCTGCCCTGTCCTGAAAACACAGGAGCTGTTGTTGCAATCCAGCCCCAGACGATGCACAAGATCTTGCCTCTCCCCTGCCAGCAGTGCTCCTGGTGCCATGGTGCTGCAGGATGCAGCCATGCACAAGGGTCCTTGGGAGCCTTGGCCCCCAGCACCTCATTCCTCAGATGTTAGTATAGATTGGCAGCCACTGTGTGGTTGACATCTTGCTGTTCCTTCTGCAGTCACTGGCAGTGCCTTATAACTCCAGTCTCCTGCCTGCCCTGATGCCCTTCTTTCTGCCTGGCTCCATCTTTGCTTCCCCTCCAAGCTGTTCTTGACTTGCTGTCTCTTATTTCCCCCTCTCTCCTTGTCAGATCTGAAATACATAAACCCAGCAAGCCCAACTCCTGCCCATCTCAGAGCTGGAAACAGCAGGAGTTATCCCAGTTACCGCAGAAAGACCAGACCTTTGCCTTCTGCACCTCAAAGAGCAGCTAACACAAGCAAATGTCACCCTGCAGCCTCAGCAGCAGGATGCCTCATGCTCTCTGATTTGTTTCAGGAACAGATTTATTTTGCATCTCTGTGTTGTTGCTGGTCTGGTGCCTCATGAAAACAGCCACAGCCAAATGAAACTTTTCCCATTTTGATAGCCAGCTTTGCAAATTCTTTTAGACTCTTACCCATGGAAACAGCAGATGGCTTCTGACCAAAAAGTCACTCCATCAATATAATGCTTAATTCTAGGGGATAAGTATTAAGACTGCTGCTTCACTATGCATCCTGGATACATAAAAACAGTTCACTTCATCATCTCTGAGCTCCCTTCATTTGCCACCTGTTATTCTTCTCCTGTGGATCAGTGAGCTCCCCGATAATCTCAGTTTCTGAAGTGGTGTGATGGGCAGTGCTCATGCTGCTTGCCCACAGCCTGAGCTGGCTGAAGATGAGCAGCACAGGCTTCTGCAAATGCTTCCTGCTATAGGAGGTTCTTCCCAACAGTTTTTCTGGTAATACTCATATCCTGAACTTCTGGGTTAAAAACCATCCGTGATTACGACATATCTGTCACCAGGTCACGCTGTCCCTCTGTTTAGACACTGTTCTCAACCTCTGCTAGCTGTTTGGTTAATACAACTTCTCTATAAATGAATTTCTTTTGTTTCTTTATTTTCAGCAGGAACATTTTTCACATAAATGAACATTGCCCTGTAGCATTTGCAACCCAGATGTTACCACTTTCTGCTAATGAAAAAGGACCCCAAAGTGAATTGACTATAAGGCAGCGATATGTTAAAAAGTAAAAACAAAGCCAAGGAGTCAGTTACTACATTTTGCACTAGGTGAGCCCTTAGAAATGCAGGAATAGAATAAAGAATAATAAAATGAGAAGTTAAATGTAAATGTTCAATTTAGTTTTACTTGAATTGTTAAATATGCTTTGAATAATAATCAAGCCAAGGACTTTTTTTTTTTTTTTAATAAGGGATTTTAAACAGATTGTTTCAATGAAAAACCGTGTTACACTGCTGGAGAAACACACCATTCTATTCACCTAACTCATGCTTGTTTTTAAAGGAGTATGAGTGTGTAGCGGGCAGAGAGAGATACTACTGGTCTGCTTTGGAAAGACCAAGCGCTCAAAGGTGAGTTTGGCTGTGCCTTGAGTCTGTTTGGACTATGCGATCTACTGTCTCTATATATGAGAACCTAGAAAAGGGAGTGGGCAGTGGAAGAGAGTCACTGGTAACAGCGGGGAATGATAAGTGCTGTGGGAGGAAAATAGGGGTAAGATTTATCTGCAACCAAGAAACAACGCTTTAACCAAAGGGGACGGCTGGAAAACGAGTTGTTGCCGAGGGGTTGTGAGTTTCGGTGAGTGAGGGAACCTATGATGTGTTACGGTACCTCAGGAGCATCAGCATAGGTCTGTGCACCTGCACAGAGTATCGAGTAGGGGTTGCGGATGACACTGTGTGTATGGGACGTTTTATGCGTGCCGTCACTTCTGTTCCTGAAGCCGTGGTTTGCATCCCAATGCCTGCCGAAGGACAGCGCGTGTTTTAGGAAGGCACACAACGTGCACTCCCTGCATTTGACTTTGGCCGACTTGACAGATTTAATGCCCCGGTGCCAGGCGTCAATATGCCTTGGATTGATGGCTGACGCTGAATCTCGCTTGAGCCCTCCCCTGTCCCTGGTGCGGGAGCCCAGCAGATGGAGCAGTGTTCCTGTTCAAGAGGGCTGCTGGCAGAGGGGGAGGATGGTGCTGCGCTGGGAGCGGGCCGGATTCAGAGCAGCACTAGGAAAGTCAATAGAGTTAAGCCGATTGCCCCCCTGTGCATCTATAAAATACAGAATAAAAGGCTCAGTACAAAAAAAAAAAAGAGTATGTGAGATTCCCGGTTTCGAGAAGGGAGGTGTTGTGTGATATACGTAAGATTTACGGAACAGTTTATATAGAAATATATCAGTTTTTCCAAACTTTATAAGTAGATTGTTTTTATTTGAGCTTTAATTTACAGTTAAAACTCAGACAAGGGCATGATAGAATAATTCGTTTGATCACATTGTTATTTTATGATAACAATATACTTTATTATTTTTAACAAAACAGTAGTAGCTGCTGTGAGCAATATTCCCACAGCAGCAGCCATGAGTGGTGGCACAAAGAACAGAGAACCCTTCTCCAGCTCTCTCTTTTTTTTTTTTTTTCCTTAATAAATAATTGAAGTAGAAAACAAGAAAAACATGGTGTAGGATCCAAATAGTAAACAAAAACCAGGGTCAGAAAGCAGGGCACATGCTTTCTCCTCCTTTAAACCTGACTACCCATTGGGGATTTTTTTCTTGCTGTCACAGAGTAATGTACTCAACTCTTTTTGTAGTGAATTGTATCTTGGAAAAACATTTTTATATATTGCAGTGCTGAGCTGAGTAGCATGTTTAATGGCACATTTTCGTCTGTTACAGCACTGGAGCTGAGACAGCTCTGCCTCCGTGCAAAGCACAGCCCTGCTCCAAGTTATGTACTCGTGGCTATGCCTGCCCTTAACTGCCTGCTGCTCATCTGGAACCATTCTTTCACCCAGGTAAGTTTGGAATAAAACAGGTCAGCATTTGGCCCCTGCAAGCTAATGGGAATTTAGCCCTTTGTAGGTTTTCTTGTCTCTCTTGACTTCACTAATGGGGCAATAGCATCGTCTTCCAGCTACCTCTGGACATGCGTCTCGCTGGTATCTGTGCATCTCTGCTTACTTCCCAAACTTCCTTGCTCCAGTGTACGTCCTTTGGACATCTGATTTTTCCCTCTGAGACTGCACTGCTGTGACCTCCCTCTACAGCATCCTGCTGTCCATTTGTCTGTCTCTGTGTCCAAGATACCTGGTATTCAGTGATAATGCTGCATTTCAAAAGCATTAGAAGTTTTAAATTGCAAAGCAGACCTAACAGTAATGTAAATAACTCCCTCCGAACACAGGTAGCCACGTCAGTTTGAGGCTTCGAGAGGGCTAAATCTGACTTGTGTTCAACCATCCTACCTGGTTGCACAAGGTAAGCAGCAGAAGTAAGCTTTAGGTTGCTGTGTTAGCCATCCAATATGTTATTCACCCAGGTAGTGTCTACATTTCTAATTTTGTGCCTGTAGAAGGAGAAAAACAGTGGCTACTATCACATCATTTTAGCTCTGTTTAAAAACTAATGGGAACTTCTACAAAGTCATAGCCAGCAAATAGATGTAAACTTCAGCTTGACCTCCTTAGCCAAGAAAAACAAAAGCCAAGAAGGGATTAGTTTGCTTCCTATGAGCATATCAAGGGGCAAAGGCCCAAGCAGGTGGGGAAAAGAAGTTTCATCTGAGGATAGTGCTAGCAGGAGAACAAAGGGGGGCTAGATTTGTTATGAATAAATGTAGGATGCTGGAATATTCTTCATGTCTGGTCAGGGCATTTCTGGGACAATGGCTTGGTAGGAGCAGGCATGCAACAAAAACAGAGCTGGCTTTTCAAAGGAGCATCCTCAGGGTGTGAAGGGGATTATGGGGGTGAGTCCTGCAGGAGCTTGAACTGACTGCCCAGGGAGCGCTTCTCAGTCCACTGATACTTAGTCCTGTGTTAAAACCATTTAACGCTCTAGTTGGAGTTGTTCCGAGGTATGGTAAGAAGTGTTTCTTGTGGCTGTATTGTGCAGGAAGAACTACTGCTGCGCTGGGAAGAGTAACCAGCAGCTCCCAGGCTCTCTGCCTGTATGCTGTTTCATAGCTCTTGGCAGCTAGGTTGAGCTCATGCCTCTGCTGCTTCTGGTTCAACCCACTGCCTGCTCTGAACCCTTTTTCATCTTCCATCAGGTTTATGTCCTGACTTTTAAAGCCACTCTATATTCTGTCCTAGCCTCATTCTCTAGAAACCTTACCCCATGTCCTTTCTCCTTCCCCAACGCCTTATCCTCATCCACACCCTGAGCTGCCAATCGTCTTCCCTGAGAACAATGATCTGTGTCTGTCATCTTCAAGTATCTCATTTGGACCCAGTGCTCCATTCTTCTCTTCAGAGTTTCACCTGAGTCTGAAGACATGCCCCACATCTGAAGTGAATAGGATTTGCCTGCTTTCTCTTGTGCTCTGTGCCCTAGTCTCTGCATCTCCTTTCTCAGTGCTAGAACATCTTACCCCTGCTCTCAGTAGGATTTTATTTTTTTGGAGGCTAGAGCTAAATTTCCAGTTGTGTCTGGTGGACTGTAACCTTTTGACATGGTGGACACTTGGGTTAGCGTTGATGACAGTTGCTCAGTTCTGCTTTTGTATCTTGCTGAGTACAGCTGTACCACTGTTTTGTTATTAAGTGCTCTGGTTAAAGTTAGGTGCAGGGAAGAAACTTAGTGGAATGCTGGGTGCGATGGATGTATATTTTTTTTGGAGAGATGATCCAATTAGAGTATCAGTTGTTTCTCTGAGATTACGTCTTGGATGTTTTATGAACTTTGTTGGCAGGTGGAGGCACAATAGCAGATGAGGCTTTGTTCAGAGCCTGCTGTTGGGTTGGAGTTTGGTGCTTAGGTGTTGGTGACACTGATTTCCCATGACTTGCACTGTGCATGGCTCACTGCAGATCATGGCTGTCGTGCCCATCAGGGTGAACATATCTGTGAGATCCTGTGGGTCTGTGGTACCCTGGAACAGATCCTCACCAGCCTATGGAGCAGTGGTGCCATTTTCTTGGGCAAATGGGGGCTGTTTTGCTGTGAGTCAGGCACTACAGCAATTCAGCATGCACCACGGCAATGTCTTCCAGCTTTGTACTGCTAGAATGGGGGTCCAATCTATCTGATCCATCTGCTGTCAAATTAATGTCCAAAGCTGGCTTTTGGATTCAGGTCTTTCACAAGGAGCAGCCTGAGTGACAGCTCAGAGAAAGAATACAGAGATGTGAATTTCCTGCACTATAACTCTTGAAGACTAAAATAGTTGGTATTCATAGTTCAGCTCAGCTTTGGCAGGGCGCTCTGAAATCATAAGTTACACAAAGGAGAAACCATGTGCGCTCAGATACACTAGATCTTTTTTATTGTTATTGTACTAACTCTTCATTTCTAAATAGCCACATGCCAGATGCATGCCATTTCCCATCCCGCCTTACAACACAATTTTAAATTATGAAGACACTTCTTGTCTGAACTTTGGCAAAAGGACATCTAAAGCTCTGTGAGCATTTCTGCTCTCCCAGAGACATAGTTAATAAACTTCTGGCACTTTGCAGGTACCACAAGATAATATTTTACTTGATTATGAAGTTTGTGCACTTCGCATTAGTAGTACTAATACCTCAGAGGAACAAAAGAACATTTTTTAGCATTTCATTTACATAATGGCTGAAGTGAAAATTTGTTCCTTGTTGAATAGGTACCCTGGGGGTCCTTTGATTTGCTGTGGAGCTCTGCATGGAAATAGCACAGGAGTTGGCACCAGCGGAGCTTGGGTACTTCCTGGCTTGTCATGTCTTGCTACTCAGATGCCATTAACTTGTCACCTGCAGATTAGGTAGCTTTGTGCATTTGCTTCTAGTGATGCTGATTAGCCAAACATTAAGCACAATGAGAAGTCCACGATTTCAAGACAAGCTTAAAGGAAAGCTGCTGATATCAGTGCATTTGGGAGAAGGGTGTTGTGATCCTGCCTTTGCTGGGATTCAGCTGGCATGGTTTACCTGTGCAAGCCCTGTCTTCATGTGGGGACATGCCATATGTGTGTCACGGCCCAGGTTCCTGCTCTTCGGTGTTACTCATGGCCACACTGAAGGATCCTGAGCTAACAACTTGGATAGGCAGCGACCACATGAAAAGTTGTTGTTCCTGACCCTGTCTTAGAGGAGACTGAGGACCAGGGAGGGATTTTCTCCATCATACAAGGCAGCACAGCAAGCAAGAGCCCTGGAGACAGAAGCTCTTTATCATGCTACCTGTAGGTGCAAGATCCTAGCAAGGTTTATGCTGATGGCCTGGGCACATTCCTCAGCTATTACATACTCTCTGGGCTTGTCAGCATGGCATAGAGACTTTTTGTTGGAAAATGTGAATCTCAAAACACTGTCCTTCGTTGCATGGTGCAATAAACTAGTCTCAAAACCGTCCTTACCCTTCAACATTAATTGACAACTACTTCCATTATGGAAACAGTGGGCCCAATTTGTTAACCCTTGTGCAAAAAAATTCCCATAATTTCTTCGGGAACTTCTGTAACATAAAGGAATGCAATATCTGAATCATTATTTTTTTAGTATTTCACTTACAACTTGAAGCCTGATGAAGGGGAAACGTGTTGTGGTGACATAAAGGGAAAGTAATGAAAATTAAGTAGATACATACATTTAAAGAGAATTAGTTAAACTGCATTTAATGTAAGTGCAAACAATCATTCAGAATTAGTGAAGTCTTCATTTGCTATAATTTACTTTGAAAGTGGATTAAGGTAAATTGAATTAAGGCCTCTTTAATTCTAAATAGAAGCATCTACATAGCAATGCAATTAAACTAATCTGTTTGGAGAGTTAATTTAAATAATGTATCCAGACCCATGAAAAGGGCTATGGGGCTGTGGCTTGGTTTGAAAAGTCTTGTTTGCTCTTAAGATGGGCACTGGAGAGTATTAGGTCATTTCAGAGACCCATGAAAATGTCAGTGGAGCAGATTTCTGATGTCCTGAGCCATGCAACAGCTCTCAGACACCGTCTGTGAAACCTTTCCAGGCAATTTGCACTGCTCAAGCTGTGGTTTCTCTGATGCAGCTTTCAGAGCTGCTTGGCTCGGTGCTCCTTTCCTTGTTGAGGAGTAATATGGCAATGGCTGTTAGTTCAAGGGAAAGTAACTTGAAAAGCAGATAGAAACTCAGAGGAGATTGTTGGTGAGAGTTATTTTAAAAATCCACCAAATTCTTAATTAACAAAAATGCAAGGTGATTTTTGCTAACTCTCTCTGGTTCCAGAGCACAGGGTAAATGCTTGCTTTTTTAGCTAAAACTTTCTATGCATTCCAGCCCAAGGAGGAACATACAGGTGCCGTGTCTATACTGCTGTAGACTGATATATATTCTTTAGTTTCCCCCCCAAAGAGTACACTTGTCTTAATTTCCTCTCAATTACACTCAGGCATTAACTAATACTGACTAACTACTGCCCAAAATAATTATTGCTCTCTGTTCCCTTTGTAAATATAACTCCAGCACTGAGCTAGAAGAATAATGGCATATTTACAGAAGGCAGCTAATTAAATTGAGCTTCAATAGCTTTCAGTTTGCCAGAAGGAGCCATTTTCACAGCAAAAAATGTGTGTAAGCCTGCATGCTTACCAGGAACAACTTGGTATAACATAATTCAGAGTTCCCAAGACAAAAATTCAGTTCAAGAAAAATTTACACTGGCAATAAAAATCTCATTAAGGAAGATATGAAGATCTCTCTACTACACCACGACAGTTAAAAGAGGTTATCATTTTTTCAGTTTATTTAAGGAACAGTATATATTTCATTGTTCCAGAGCAGCTGTAATTGCAAGTGTCTTTCAAACACTGCTTCAAGTAATGCATTTGTCTTGTGACTGTGACTTCAGAACCAGCCTGTTGATGCATTTTCATTAGGACATGAGAAGACACTGGTGTTTCAAAGCTCTTCAATGTTTAGTTCAGTTTTTCCCTATTTTTCCAACCCTGGCTCCTGCACTTTGGAAAGTCTCTCTCTCCCCCCTATTATTCAGCCACCTGCAAAGATTTCCTATGGTCACAATTTGTCTCCAACCGTTTGTACCCTCTTTTGTTCCTTTGAGATGTTTAGCTAAAACCATTCATGATAATTACAGAGCAGCAATCCTTTGACAAATCTAAGTTTGAAAGAACTATTCTTGTTGAAGCCTGTTGTTACCAGTCCCCAGGGCTTTTTCTGTTTTGCAAAAACAAAAACAAGAGGATTGTTTCCAAGTTGTTTTTTCCTCCATAACAAAGCATGTGTCTTTCTTGTCCCAGTGTTCGGATTGAGAAGCCTGGTGCATTGATTGTTATTTACAGTCTTCCTTGCAATAGTTCGTGGACTTGCTGGATGGAAAGCTGATTTTCTTCTCCTGTCTGCAGATTGTTCCTGGATTTGTTTTTATCTGTTGGAAATAACAATTTGGCAGGCATCAGCACTTTTCCCATGTTTAATTAATTCCTTTAATTTTGTGGTAAATTAGAATAATGGGGCTTAATTTTGCTATTTATGTAAAATTGATTGGTAATTATGGAGATAGCAGGAGATTTGGCTTTACAAACCAAAATTAAGTGACCTCTCCATGAGGATGACTTGGCACGTCTTCTTTGCTTGACGTGTAAAAGTGGAGATGGCACGGAAACAGATGTCACTAAGCTACGTTCAGGTTACAGGAAGATGAAATGTGGAAATGCATCATTTAAAAATATATTACGTGAGTGGAAACTAGTACTAAGTGAAACACAACAAAGACTGCTCCAACCAGCTCCTCTTCTGGTAAAATGCCACTCTGCTTTATTTAATAGAAGACGTGGCATTGTCCTGCCTCAGAGAACTGAGGAGCATGGGGGAGCCTGGATAAATGGATTGTAAGGAGTGTCTGAGCCTGAAGCTGAGGCTAAAGATAGCTGGCTTTAGTTTCTGTTTCTACCACAGAAGATGTCTGTGCATGTTAGCAGGTTCTTAATTGTTTTTTCCTGCTCTACCACTGGGTTTATAATACTTCTGGTCTACTTTAGCTAGTTTGAGTGCCAATGCTTTGTGGAAGGATTTATCATGAAAAGAGTATAACAGAGACAGGTCTGACTCCTGTTGGAGGCCTCTGTGATACAGACGGTAAATAACACCACAAGATCTGCATTAGCATCTGGTGGCTCATGATTGCCTGTAGTGATCCAGGATCTGGTGGGATAGAGATGCTGTAGGTGAGCTCTCCCTGTCCCAGTTCTGCTGGTGAGCTGGCTTTGAAGATATCTGGACTTCAGTTTGCACATTGAGGAAACATGAGATGAACTGCATCTTCCTCTCAGAGTGGCTTTGCTGGCACCACTGTGAGTTTGCAGTCCTGGCTTGGCCCTCCCCTGGCTGATGCAAGTTCAGTGCTGATGCCAAGGCTCCATGCAGCCTGTTGGCTGGGCTCTTTTGGTTGGGCCAAGACCCTGGGGTGAGACACAGTGGGCTAGACCCAGCACGAGAGAAGAGCTTTTGTTAGCCTCTGTCAGAAGCACCACATGTATTTGCAGGGAGTGGGACAAGCTACACAGACTTCTTTGAATTTAGCCTCAAAATCTAATTTCAAAGGCAACCACTTGCAAATTTCCAACTGTCTTTTAGTCTTAATGTTGAAAGCCCCTTGCATTCCCCCGGTGGCAATACTCAGCAGCCCTTGAAATTATTTCCAGCATGTATTTTAAGTTTCAGAAGAAGGAAGCATGGGAAAAAAAACCAATCTAGATTCTCCTCAGTGATGTTGCATCAATACTTGGCTGATCGGTATAATGCTAAGCACAGTGGAGCAAAGCTGAGCTACCAGTTGCTAGCTAACAAGAGGATTAGCTATGCCTGCAGATGGGCTGGCATAACTTAAGCAAGAGTGCAAATGTGTGGAAAAGTCAAACTTGGACTCTAGGTGAAGCTGGTACAGCTTTTCCTCTAAAGAGCATTCGCTGCACAAACAGTGGGCAGGAAAGCAAAGCAAAAGCTGTTGTTTGGCTGGGACTTGAAGAGCATTTTACAGTGAGTCGGTGCAGCTTTGTTTAAAGTTTGTTACTACTAATAATTGTATTTGTATTCCTGACCAGCCCAAATACTCTGAGGTTTATACATGATAATCAAACCCAACAAAAATATATTCACAAACTCTCAAGTAGTACCCATTTAACTAAGTGTCCTCCAAGGTAGGCTGGAGAACAGGGAAATCAAACAAATTGACGACAAAGAGTTTTCAAAGCCAAGAAATAACAATGCTTTTTCCCATTTATCTGGGGAGGGGTAGGCATGAGAACCCAGCTTCTGGGTGTAGGGGGGTACATGATGTGATCACCCTGGGAAACCTTTTCAGTACTGGGGTGGTCCTGAATTTGTTGAGGTTCCTTTGAGACTTTCTCATTGAATGCAAATAATTTGAAAGTAACAGAATTTGTTAATTGTTTTAATAGTCTGGAGAGCAAATAGTTCAATCTCACACTTAACTGTTTACATTTAATGGCTGTTTAAAATCTGTTACTCTTGGAATAGAAAGTGTTGCCATGTCGCTGTAAATGAACAAATTTTCCATTGTTTTAAATACAGAACAGAAACGTTTGCTGTTTATTTCTGCATTTTCTGCATGATGTTTGACAAGTTTTCCATCCTTATCTATTACGAAATCTGCGAACTTGCTAGGATTTGATGTCAGGCTATTATGTTAAATTTTCATATTTTTATTATTCTACAAGTCATAGAATTTCCATTGATACCTTCAGGTTACTTTTTCAAATTGTCTGCTCTTCCTTGTTGCTGATTTATGCTCCCTGAGATCATAGCCATCATTTTTCCGTTTGTGGTTGAATTCTAAAATTACCTTTACAGCTCACAATTTAATTGGAATTTTTTTTTCCTTTTTAACTAAAGAAACCTTTCATGGTTGTAGGGTGGGTTTGTTGTTGTGGTTTTTTTTTTTCTTTTTTTTTTTTTTTCTGTTGTACCTCATGGATATTATTCCCTTGCACTTTATTTGCCTAAAGAGCACTTTCAGTTTATGTTTTGGCTTGTTGGTTTTTCAGAGTACCAGCAGTCAGCATTAATGGTCAATTTATTATCTGCAGAGAAAAATGAAATGTGGTCATGATTACTAGTACTGAAGCCATGATGAATATTTAGGTTGGTGATCTGTTCTCTTTATCTACTTTTCTTATCCATGGATATTGACTGCTGAACCACCTCAAATGTAACTGCTATATTTTTTTGGTGTTAGAAAAATAACTGTTTCTAAAGTGTTTCCTGAAGTTGAGCCTTTTGGTAATGTAACTTCTTCCGCATATTATGGTAGATGTATTTCAGTAGGTCTGGAGGGGTCTCAGAGAGATGACTCTTAATGCACTGTAGTAGAATCCTATAGTAACTGCATTTTAAATTCATAGACAAGCTCTAATTCTGTTTTATTTGTGTTTAGGAAGCAAATACAGCAGTTTGAGTCAGGACAGTACAGGAGCTACAGCAATAGGTGACTTGATAAAGAGGTAAAAGGTGCAAATTTATGTCTTATGAAGAGTGGCTGAGGGAACTGGGCTTTTTTAGTCTGAAGAAGACTACCTAAAAGGAGGTTGTAGTGAGGCTGGTGTTGGTCTCTTCTCTCAAATTAGTGATGATAGGACGAGGGGAAAT
>JAVSBS010023730.1:14129-37680 GCA_033124195.1 Coracias cyanogaster | reverse complement strand
GGAATAGATAAACCCCCCCCTCAGATAGTATAAAATATTCTCCCTAGAGGACCAACTTCAGAGACATTTTTAATTAACTGTGCATTTCACTGGAGCTTATCAGCAGAATTCTTGTACATTAAATAAATACCACTTGATTATTACGAAAATATTTACCGAGCCTTAAGTACCACAGGTCACAGATGTAGGCTCCTCTTCGGTTCAGAATAAACAGGTATTTACTTTACACCCTTCATTGCAGTAGTGAAGGGGAGGCGAGCAAAGCTTGGGGGGGGGTGAAGAAGCATCTGCAACCCTGGGAAATCTGCTCCCCGATGGGAGATGACCATAAGGCACCGGGATGGAAGAGGTTTTCCATTCTCCCTTTCCCCTTCCACCTCTGCCGTAAGGAAAAGCCGCCCTTACTGTGCATATTTACCAGAGCTGTAATAAATGAGGGTCCGAGCCTTTTCCCGCGATGACTGATGGACACGGGGATTAGTTTAAGCATGAGGGGAAGCTAAGTGGTCTGGCTCGAACCGCAGCACATTCATCAAGCCGACAGGCAGAGCACGGGTCTTACTCCTGCCTTTGCTGGGAACCTTTTCTTTTTTTTTTTTTTTTTAACAGAAAAGAGCACTTTGGATTTTATTAGAGTAAATGTACATATATGAACCCATGCTCGTCTTTATTGGAGTTAACGGCAAGCCGTTGTAAGCTGGGCTTGGTTCACATCTCAAGAGATCGTGTGTAAACAGCTAATGGCAGCAATTTCTGCCTGAAATGAGCCATCTACTCACCTTCTGCAGGCATCCCGGTGGCATCGCAGCCTTCAGCACAGGAACAGGGCCAAAACCCCCCTCTTTGCCCCACAAAAGAGCTGCAGAGGTGGCTCTGAGCGCAGATACAGGAATCCGGATGTGGCTCTATCAGAGGTAGGTTTGTTATCCCAGCGGGGCCCAACCGCCCAGGGCAAAACCCGTGAGAGCCCCTGGGCAACGGTGGGAAACAAAATCCAAATTTTTGTGGCTCCCAGCCATGTCCTCTTAAAAATAAATTCATGGCTCCTGTCTGCCTGGGCCATCATTTCGCAAGGTTTATGCACAAACCACATACAAGTAGAGTGGAAACATAAAATTATATAGGGCAGTTAATTGAAAAACTGCCTGCACCGCATGCAATAATTGACATTAAGTGTTGTTCGGAGCAGGAAATCACTCGATGTTAAGCAGGCTCGGTGGTACCGTCACAGTGCTGAGCGGCTCCGGGGCCAGCCCAGCGCCTGCAGAAACCAGGAGCAGCCGCTTCGCTGCTGGGATTTGTGTGGAAAATAAAGTTTCTGTGAAGCCAGAGTTTCCACGGAGGGTGTTGATGCTACACAGGTCCCAGGAGGAACAGGATAACCGGGAGAGCCCCATGGCCAGGAAGAGGGTCATGAATTCAAGTGGTGGTTTAAATCAGTGCAAGGAAAGACAGCTAACGAGATTTTTATTTATCCTTTTAGTTTTTAAGTAAAGAGAGGAACTTTTTGCAGTCCCCTGCATTTCCTACAGGGTTTTAACCACTCACTGAGGTCAGCTGAGTTGTTTCCCTTCCAATAATTATCCCGTGATGGGCCCCACAGTCCCTGCCATGTCATATGTGCAATGATCACTATCACTGCGAGGTATCCAGACAGGCGAGGAAAGAATTAGGAGGGGGAAGACAGAGCAAAAGGCCTGTGGTTGCTTGGCCAAAGATGCCCAGGAGGACAGAAAAGCCCTGGTTAGGGTCTTGCCCCAGTTATCTGCAGGGTATCAATGTGGTGGGAATAGCCTTATCCTGCTTCTAGACCCATCTGGGGGTCACCAGGGACCCCAAATTCTCCTCCCTTGCTCTGGCAAGGGAACGTTTGCTCCTGGGTTCGGGTTGTGCTTTCTCTCAGCTGGGACTAAGAACCAAGATTTGGCAGGCTCTGGCTCAGGAACCAGGTTTTAATGCGTTGGTCACATCGTCCAGTCCCTTATTAGCAGCATCGAGCACCCGTAATTTATAGACACTTTTCCAAAGGGGAATTATCAATATATTTATTTTGCTGCTGAAATATAGCTGAGCTCTGCGCAAGGCTTTACCAAGCCTTGCCAATTTTCCATCATCTATATAGGTTTTTCCTGTACAGATATTTAGCTCTAGCTCAGAATAGACTTTTTTTTTCACTATCCAAACCCTTTCCAGACCCCCCCAGCTCCCCGAGGACCCGGGTGCTTTTGCTGCTCCAGCCGCGCTCCTGCAAGCCGTCGGTCAGGGGTGACTGGTTTGTTCAGGAGACATTGCAATATGGGCAGAAAATATTAGCTTAATATCCTCAAGCGCTGGATTGAACATGCTCTAGCACATTTCATACAGACACCTTTGCTGTCATCTTCCAAAAGGGGAAACCCAAGTGATGCTGTAGAGTCCCGGGAAGCTGCAGGAGCTCTGCTAAGCCCATCTCTCCAAGAATTTTTGGCTGCTTCATCCAGCCCGGATCCTCACCAGAGCAGATGCTGCATCCCAAAGCTCCTGCAGCACCCCAGAGCTCAGCTCAGGGGTCCTCAGCATCCCTGAGCACATCCTGCTCTGTGGCTGTGGGGAGAAAAAAGACCCATCCATGCACCAGAAGCTTCAATCCAAGGAGCATCCCACTGAATTCTCCTTTTTGGGAGGGCTGCTCAAGTTAAGGCAAAGAGGAAGAGCACACAAACCAAGAGCTGCCGGAGCTCGCTCATTTATTTGGGCAGTGATAGTTTAGCTTTAAATATTTATAGTGCTTCCTAATGTACTAGTAAGTATACTGTAGTATATTCTGCAAAGACGATGAGCCTCTGTGAGCTCACTGCAAATATTGTCTCTTGGCTGCTAAATCTTTGATGAGGATGGGGGAAGAAGGCGGATTCACCTCTCTGCGTGCACGTGTGTGCTGAGAAGTGACCGGAGCACAGGAGGAAATATCCTAAAAAGCTGACCCACTGCTTTAGGCTTTGGGAGCCCAGGTCTCCCCCGAGCAGGAGCTGCTCTCCCGTGGAGCCACCTTTCATGGGTGATTGATGATGAGCCTGGGCAGAGCTCTTGGGAAGGAAGAATCTGTCATATAGCCACCAGCTCAGTTAATAAATGCTGGAGAAGAGCGTTGGGATGCAGCCACAGATACCTGCTTGTCACCTCGGACTGGGCTAGAGCCGGGTGGAAGACAGAGGAGCTGGGGAGATGGAGCCGTGTCCTGCCCCTCCAGCTTTGATCCGCTGGGGTCTTCCCTCGAGACCCAGCACTCTCATTTCACAGGTGGTATAAGGCCAGGATTTGTTTGGGAAAGGCCCTGATTTGCCTCTGTTTAAAGAGTTTCTTACACCGAGCTGCCAGACGGACATCTTCAGCAGCTGAAAAGGGAAACTATTTAATCAGGGACTCTTCAAGCTGCAGGGCGGACTTCACTTACCATTACAGCACAACATAAAAGTTTAACAGCTTTCACACACAAAAAAACCCAACCCCAACCCACCCTACAATCCACTTTTCCGCCCCTTCAAGGTCTTGTAATAAATCTGCAAATAGGGAATTCATCATCTCTGGGTAGACGCGCCCCTTCCCCGCGGGCTCTGGGGAAATCCCTCGATGTGGGTGCAGCTCACACCGTGCCCTGGGGACTGAGGTGTCCCTGCTGCCAGGGGACACCCTGCCAACCCCAGCCCGGCACAGGGAAGCATCCTCCCCATCGCGGGCTACACATCCCACCCAGCCCAGCCTGGCCGTGGAGCTGGAAAGACTCGCCATCGATTTCCGGCGCTCCTTGGATGCTCTCCAAAGCACGGCGAGCGCAGCCTAAACCTTCAGCCCGGCCTAAGTGATTGTTAATAATGAATCAATAACGATAATATAACCCTGCAGGGCACTTGTGCTATTGGAGGCATCTTATTAATAGGAACCGAACAATTAGACCCTGACATCCCAGGGAGAGGGAGGCTTTGAAGTGTAAAGAGCTGCTGCAGTGTGAGGTGATGCGGGAGCTGGGGATCCATTTAAGAGGCTGGTCCTGGAGCTGAATCCCCCCAAGGAGGTCCCTGCAGCTCCCCTCCAGTAACTCCAGCACCCTCTCTGCAAAGCATCTCTAACCCTTATGGGGAAGAGGAATGTGCATTGAAAGCCACGGCTGGAGAAGAGCGAAGCATCTCCTTCCACCCATCTCAGAGAGCTGAGAGTGGGAAATAACTCACAGATCATCACACGGGTGTGTGCAAAGCTCAGCAGGGATCAGAGCCCCCCTGCCCAGCAAGCAGCCTCGGAACTGGGATGGTGAAGGGTCCCCTCGCTGCCGCGGCTGCTCTGCTCGGCTCCGAGCCCATCCTTGTCCCTCTCCCGCTGCTCGGTGCCTGACGCGGCTGCATAATAAACCCAGAGAGGAACACGGGCAATTTTGCAGGGGAAATAAAAATGTATCTATAATTAATGATCCTCCAAGAACACACGGCCCCTTATTAATGTAGCAATTTGGTGAAACATAATTTATGAGACACTGAGCTTAATCATCGACAAGATCCCAAGTCAGACGCCCGGGAAGGGAGGGAAAGGGGAGTCGCCTGCTGTGATTGCGCATTCAAAGGACACTTGTAGCATCCAGCTCTCTTGGCAGGAACAAATCCCCTCATGATACGGCTGGAGATAACCCAAGATGGGCCTGATGCGAGGGAAAGAGGAAGAAAGCAAATCCAAGCCAGCAGACTGTCCGTTTACAAACAGCCTTTCCACAGGCACTAGGATAAAATCAACAGACCCAAACTTGCTTTGCCAAACTACTCGCCTCCAGCCCCAGCCCACGGAGGGAGGCAAGACCTCCCCAGCATGGTCCAGGAGGCCCCCACGTCCCTTGGAAGTGGTTCTCCTTCTCCACCCGCTGTAGGCCAAGTCCAGAGCGACAGGTTAAACCTTTTATAAAAGGAACCTGGGTGAATTACCATGAGGGTGATGGAACACAGGAACAGGTTGCCCAGAGAGCTGGTGGAGGCCCCATCCCTGGAGAGGTTCAAGGTCAGGCTTGATGGAGCTCTGAGCAACCTGATCTAGTTAGAGATGTCCCTGCTGACTGCAGGAGGGTTTGTCTGGATGACCCTGGAAGGTCCCTTCCAACCCAAACCATTCCATGATTCTCTGATTCCATGAACCTGGAGCACGAAGCCTCCCA
Source organism: Coracias cyanogaster (assembly GCA_033124195.1). Lineage (NCBI taxonomy): Eukaryota > Metazoa > Chordata > Aves > Coraciiformes > Coraciidae > Coracias > Coracias cyanogaster. The sequence goes on along the minus strand of JAVSBS010023730.1, from coordinate 32,507 downwards.
CACGTGTACTGCGGGGCCCGGGGCTGGGCATGGCACCGAGAAATTCAGCAATCCCATTTAACTTGGGTTTCCACACAGAGGTTTCGAGGAGGATAGCATTTCCACAGGTTTCTGTGGGAAATACCTATTTCCAGGCAAAACAGAAAAAAAACCTGAATTCTCAACTGGGTTCTGCTTACCCGAGCCTGAAAACACATTCGTGCAGATCTGGATGTTCAGGTTTTGAGTGAAAACCCTCGGCATATGTCGAGCAGCATATGCAAGGCAGAGCGGGGGCGGGCAGCGGGCGAGAAGATATTCCCAGTCAGCACTGGAAAGGGCCCAATGCAAAACCATTCGGAAACATCGGTAGCTTTTGCAAAATCACGTTCTCATTTCCCGTTCCTTCACCAGCCCTGGCTTTGGATGCTCAGCACTTCTGAAGAGCAAGCCAAGCTGTGATGCCACATGGTCTCTCCAGAGCTGCCAGCGTCCTTCTCCCCACGTGAACGGCAATTATCTTTTATCTGGGAGCTATCAACAATTAAACAAACGATGCTCCGTTATTTATTTTTCGCCTTGCAAAAGCTCTTAGAGACCGCAGGCTATGTAAGCCGGGGCCCAGGGCTTGGAGAAGCAGCTTTAAGGTGATGCTGTCTGTATTTAGCGCGTGCAGCACACCAAGATATCTGATGGAAACACATGTTTCTCCTGCGACAGCCCCCGCCCTGCGCAGCAGCTCTCCACTTGCTCTGTGCTTTAAATTAATTTTAATATGGATAGAAAAACCTCACACGCACATGTGAAACTGCATGCAAAGAAGGTTTTACTGGCTATTTCCCAGACTATGAAGGCAGAACAGCAACAGCAGCTCCAGGAGGTCTCCCCGAGGTGTGCTCCTCTCGGGTGGTGCGGGCTGAGAGTCGTGCGTGGCTTCATCCTCACCACTGTTTCCCAAGGAGTCAGTCGTGCCATCCTTGAGTAGCCCTGGATTTGTCGCAGCTTTTTGCTTGTGGATTTGAAAGCTCATTACACAGGGTAAGCGGTGAGGCCTGACAGCCTTTTGGGGAGGAGGAGAGCAGGATAATCCCACCGCCACCATCCCCAAAAGCCAGCCCAATGGCTTCACGCACCCAGAGCCACGAGCAGGGGGCTGCTCAGCCTGCCCACCGCCCACCTCCGCAGTAGAGCCCCTGCTCAGCTAAAGCCCCCCTCCCCAGGCACCAGCTCAACCACTTCTTTAAATCATGCTCCAGTCTGATAAGCATTTGAGAGCCTTTAAAATGATAATTGCACAGCACGGGATAAAGCGCAGCAGCCGCCGTGTGAATATTCATGAGCGGGGCACCAGGGATGCTGCCGCTTTCAAAGGGATGCGGGTGGTACCCCTCTGCCAGCAGCCCCAGCAGGAACCAGCCGGCAAAGCATCGCTGGCCCTCTGGAGCACCTGGGAAAATAGGATTCCCACTCAGCCATTAATTTCTCTTTCAGATCTCTGTTAGACCCTACCAAAATGCCCCGTTAACACCTGGACTCCCAGTGTGTAAGGAGAAAGAGGTGGGACCCCAGATAAATAACGCTGAGATTGGGGATGCTTGGAAAATCCAGGCAGGTCCCAGCCCATAAACACCTCTACGCTCCAGCCATCGCTCTGTGGAGAAGAGAGCAGCTAATTAAACCCATCCTCGCTGCCGCTGACCCCGCTGACGTTGCTCTGAGGGCTCTGACATCCATAAAGAAAAGGGACCACGAAATCAATTATCCCGAAGCCCGAGACAAGCAGCCTCCGGGAGCCGGCACTCGGCGCTTGGATTGCCGGGGGGTCATCCGCACACCGCAGCCGGCCCCCAAAGGCTGCAAAATGTGCTTTTGGGATAGTTTAATTAGTGTGATTTATGTCGCCTTCAATTGATTGGGTCCCCAGAGCTTCAGGAATCTATCAGAGGGAGCGGGCGGCATCGACCCTTCATTTTAAACCTGTGCTGGAATCGCAGCAACTCAGGCGATGGTTAATAAGCAAATATCTTGCTCGTAAATACAGCAAGGGCGTATCGTGCCTGGGCGTGCAAATGAGGGAGGACTGGGGACTTCGCTACCCCAACCCTGACCGGGGCTGGTGTTCCCCTTCCCGGCTCCAAACGTGACCTGCCGAGGCAGCCTGGGGAGCTGGGTTAAGAGCTGAGCAGCCAAAAACAACGATTTGCAATAAAATCAACCAAGCCGATAGCAAAGCAAAGTCCTTGAGAGCTAATAAAAAGGGAGGATTCAGTATCTCAGCATGAGGAGATGGGATGCTGGCCGGTCCTGGCTGTCCCCAGCCACGGCAGCACTGGATGGCACTAGGATCACCAGGAGCACAGCCCTGTTTGCTATGGGAAAAGCATCCTCTGGATGCTCCTCAGCCTTCGCCAGGCTCCAGCTCCACTCGCGAGCACCGAGCTCCCTTCTTGTTGTTGTTAGTGGCGGTTCGGTTGAGCTTCTCTTCTCTCTTGATCCTAATAAAAATTAAGTGAAAGTGAAATGAAAGCAAAAAGCTTTGCAAGGTGAGGACGGAGCAAGGCAATTAGTTTGTGCTCTTGAAAATTATTCACTAATTGTGCAAGGAGTTGTGTACAAAAAGGGAACTAATAAAAGAGATTTAATTTGATTCTGGGAAGGGAAGGAGAGCGGAACGAGCAGCAGAAGGCAGCTGAGTGCTAATGGGCTCTGCTGGTGCTCGGCTCGTCCCCGAGCAGGTACCGCCTGGAAAATGTGGGATTGAATCGACTGACTTTGGGGGCTCTGAGCAAATTACCTGTGACTGTGTAAATGCCTCCTCCCCAGGGACCCAGCCCACAGCCCACTGCTGCTCCTGGGCTCTGGGAGAGCATTTGGGCAGCTCTGGCACAGAGCAATGAAGCCACCTCGCTCCGGGGATCACTGGTAATACCACAGCCGGAGTACTGCGTTCGGTTTTGGTCCCTGCTGTATAAAAAAGAGGTGGATGGGCTGGAAAGGGTCTGGAGAAGGGCCACGAGGATGATCAGAGGACTGGAAGACCTGCTGTATGAAGAAAGGCTGAGAAATCTGGGTTTGCTCGGCTCTGCGAAGAGAAGGCTCAGGCGAGACCTCCTCACCATATACCGAAATAGGAAGGGTAGCTACCAAGAAGAGGGAGACTCCATTTTTTCAAGGAGCCACATGGAAAAAACAAGGGGTAATGGGTGCAAGGTACTCCTGGGAAGATTCCAATTGGACTCCAGAAGAAAATTTTTCACCATGAGAACCATTAGACGTTGGAATAATTTCCCAAGGGAAGTGGTGGATTCCCCTACTTTGAACAGTTTTAAGATTCAGATTGAGAGGGTGCTGGGCCATCTCATTTAAACCATTTTTTTACCTTGAAAGGTTGGACTAGACAATCCTTGAGGTCTCTTCCAACCCGGTGTTCTATGATTCTATTATTAATTTTGCAGATGGGGAAACTGAGGCACGCAGACATGGATGTAGAGCGGTGCCCAGGTCTGCATTGCTGCTTAGCTGGTTGGGATTGGGTGAGAGATGCAAACACCCTTGAACCCCCAAACCTGCTGCTGGCAGCCAGGGGGGCTTTTCATCCTGGATTCTGATATTCTGGGAATTTCCTCCTCACCCAGCAATAAGCTGAGAAAGAGGGATCAAAGCCCACCCAGAAATGTCTCTGGGATGCTCAGGGAGCACCAAAGGGTGGGTAGAACTTCAGAGAGGCCAGACTTGGTACTGCTGGCACATGGGTGCCCATGCCGAGTGTCTCACCAGTGACACCAGCTCGTTCTGGAGGGTTTCTGTGGCTCTGCGTGGAGGAGGGAAAGCAACAGCTTCTGTAAGGAACCAAGTGCCTGAGGGGAACCAAAGGCCCCTTTGGCAACGAGCTGTGAGCCAGAGCCTGAAGGTAATAAAGAATCTGTGGTTTTTCTGAAAACTGCTCCAAGAGTGAGCTCAGCGCTCTCGGGAGGAGGGCTTTTGGGTGGCCCTGGGGAAAATCTGCGCCAAGATTTCCCTGATTTCCTCAGGGCTTGGGCTGCGATTTGTCCCTCGTGTCCCCCCACGCATCCAGCACCTGCTCCTTGAAGCCTCTTTGGTCCCATAAAACCCCGACTTGAAGCCAACGTCTCCAGAATCAACTCTTTAGGCAGCAAACAAGCTGGCTGCAGAATCTGAGAGTGAATCTGGATTGCTCTGCAGTTTTTAGCAATCCCCTCCAAAGGCTTGGCAGAACCACGACAGATTTTGCAGCAGAAATACTGAATCAATCCACACCATGGAAAAAAAAAAAGAGGGAGTCTCAGCTCCTATGTGGGTGCATGCTTCCGTGTGCTTGCCATCGCACCCATCCATCCTTCCCTCGGCTGGCTCCTCCATCCTCAGCCCCCCTTCCCTGCACCTCAGCAGAGCAGGAAAACACCCCCAGGCATGGGCTGGCACTTGGATTCAGCACCAGCCCTTGCACTGGCAGATGGTTCTCCCAGTCAGCTATGGTGTCCCAGTGAGTAAAGCTGAACCTTCACCTAGGAGCCTTTTTGCCTTTCCTGGATCCAGAAACACCAATTAATTTTCCACGCTCTGCTAGATTAAACACGTGGATGAGCTCTTCTAGAATCACTGAATGGTTTTGGTTGGAAGAGAACTTCAAGATCTTGAGTCCAACCATTCCCCCAGCACTGCCAGGGCACCACTAAACCCTGGCTCTCAGCACCACATCTCCACGGCTTGGAAACCCCTCCAGGGATGGGGACTCCACCACTGCCCCTGCCCAGCCTGGCACAGCTCTTCACAGCCCTTTTGAGGAAGAAATTGTTACTCATGGCCAACCTCAACCTCTCCCAGTGCGACTTGAGGCCATTTCCTCTTGTTCTATCACTTGTTCCTTAGGAGAACAGACCGACATCCACATGGTGACCTCCAGGGACAGGCAAAAAGTGCTTCTGTATTTAGACAGCAGTGACATTAATCTCCGAGATAGTTAATTACATGCTTGTTGGACTTGCTTTGTGCAGTACTGCCATGCATGTTGTGCTTCTTTGAAAGTGAAGCCACCTAGAAATCCCTGTTATGAATAAAATTGCTGCTGTTCAGGTGAACGCACTCCTAAAATATTTAAACTACTCCCTGTCTCCGTCTGTGCTTCGTCTGGTGGGTTTGGGGAAAGCACCAGAGTGCGCCGGGCAAGAAATGGTGAGAAACTCGTTCCCCATCCCTGCAGCCCCTATGCACGGATCCTGTCACGTTTGCCCCTGTTATTTTTCCGCTGTATCTCTTTTTGACAGCACCGATGACATTTAAGTTTCCTGAAAGCCTCAATAAAAAGCACTTTAGCCACTATCACCTCAATCGCATTTCCAGTCAAATCCCAGCACCTTCCTCATCCCAGATTAAAGGCACGGCTTGCCTGACAGCCCGTCACAGGCACGGCCCTGCCCTGCTCTGGGAACCCAAGGACAAAAAATTTGCTAAATGGCTTGAAAATAATGTGAAGAGTGGCAGAAAAGCTGATGGCAGCTGGAGACAGTGTCCCAGGCATGGCATAAAGGGCTCATGTCCTCTCCCCAGGGAAGGGGGATGAGGCCATTTGGGCTTTTTATCCTTGTAACAACGTCTCTGCTCCACTTTTTAGGACTTCCTTTCAACTCCAGCTTCAGCAGCTGACCTTAAACTCAGGCTTTCGCATCGCTTTGAAGATGATGTGCAGTGAACAGCCACACACCACGCAGCTGGAACCAAGGAAAAAGGGAAGAAAACACCAAGTGGCTCCTGAAAACTTTCCATAAAGGAAATATGACCCAGGAAAAGCTGCCTCGAGTGAGTGCGGGGTGGGCAGAGGGGCCAGCCCATGGGTGAGCCCTGGCAGGGCTGGTCCTCCTCATCCCCATCCCCATCCCCACCCAGCCATTCCTCCACACAGCAGCAGAGCTAAGTGGATGTCAAACGCCAGCAGAGCCAAAATAGTGGCATTTTATATTCACTTTGCACGGGTATAAATGACTGCAGAGCAATGGCAAACGAGGCCCTGGGGCTGTGCTCGCCCGCCCGCGTTTGCGATCTGAAACACAATAAACCACAACATGGGATTAATCTCAACTCTGCATTATTCAGGTTCCTTGCTCGGGAAGGTCCGGCTGGGCTGAGGCTCAGCGCAGCTCATTTTTTTGTGCTTTGCCACTCACCACTGTATCAAAAGTTCCTTATTTAATGGTTGCTCCGATTTTATGCAGACAAATTGCCTTTGAACTCAAGGACTGGAAGGGAGGCTGCGGGTACTGCCGGGCTGGAAGTTTTGAGTCCTCAGGCATAGAACTAATCACAAAATCCCAAAATCCTCTCTTCTCCATGACTCGGTAAAGCCTCCAAAACCTCCCGCTTCTCCTTCCACGGCTCTTTTCCAAGGCTGATGAGACAGCACTAAATATCGAGCACATCTCCAAGGGCTCGGCGGGGGGCTGCTGGCCTTGACCGTGCCCACCCCAGCTCCTGCCCGGCCACAGCTCCCCGAGGGGAAAACCCCCACCCTGGGTGGATGCTCTTGCACTACCTGTTCGAGGCTGGCCCACGACACTGGTATAGGGCAAGGGGTGGAGGTGCCATGGGGGATGTATGGACCACAGCGGATGGATACAGGAGTCGGAGGGTGATGGAGGCTGGCACAAAGGGCCGTGTGTGTTTTGGGAAGGTACAGAGGATGGTGCAAGGTGCCCAGTATGTGAGAGGCTCCCTTCCAGCCCCGCTTTCTGCTGGAGCATCGCTCGTGCTGGTGATTTTTTGGGCACAGGGCAGAGCATCTGAGCCAGGGAATGGAGGAGAGACCAGAGGGAGGGAAGAATTTCTCCTCTCCTGTTCAGGGCCAACTCACCAGCCTTGTGGGCAGGCCATCAGGGTTATAATGGCAACACCGGTACTTCCAGGCCAGTTTTTCCCTGCAAAATTTAGTCCTCGTGATCCCCAGGGAGGAGAGGAGTGGAGGGTTTCCAGTATCATTTCAGCAGATGAGCTCAGTCTGGGTTTTTCTCTCTCCCCTCCCTCCCAGGGAGAGGGCCCTGACCATATTCTCTATGCCTGGCATTGCTGAGCTGCTTTTGGGGACAAGCTCCAGCAGGATCCTGGGGATCCCAACCAGGTCACTGGCACTGCAGGCACCTCAGTTCTCCTCCCCAGCTCCTGGGAAGGGAAAGTAGGGCAGGAGGAGCATCCCCACATCCCTGCCCCATCACAGCCCTGGCTCTGCCGGCACTCACCATCCGCAGACCCACACCAAGTCCCACAAAACACCCCACGGCACCTAAAAGAGAACAGTCTTTGGGTAAACTTAATTGGGGAGGGCAATATTTAAAGCTATAGAACCAACTGCACATGGATGTGCTCCCCCCTCTGCTGCTGCTGCATCTCTTTAACTGCCCTTCGACTTTGGCCCCTTCCCCTCTCCTCTCGCCAGAGCGGGAAGGGGAGATAAGGGGGAATTGTTATGCTTCGCAGAGACCTGGGGACATCGGGGATTTATTTTAATCCAGTCCATTAATCAATTTCTCTGTTGAAATTGAATTAACTGTCTTTCATCAGCGTCACATCCTGGGACTTGAAAACAGAAAGAGGCACTGAGGAATGCAGATGAGGCGGCAGCTCTGCCTGCATCTGCAGCCCTGCCTGTACCTACAGCCCTGCCTGCATCCCTGCCTGCATCCCTACCTGCAGCCCTACCTGTACCTACAGCCCTGCCTGCAGCTCTGCATGTACCTGCAGCCCTTCCTGCATCCCTGCTTGCATCCACAGCCCTGCCTGCACCTACGTGGGCAGCAGCATCCTCAGCTGCTGGCAGAAGGGGCTTTGCTGCCTGCCTGGCCCCTTCGAAGCTCTCAGCTCTTGTCAGCCCCTAATTGGGAACCGAAGGAGACAAGGTGTCATCCTGCAGCCCGAGCCGGGCTCCTCTCACTTCCTGAACCAAACCATCACATCTCACTCCTTTCTACTCTTCTTACTGGGGCAGGGTGGGGAGTATTTGCTTGAAATGTAATTTAAAATGAAAGCAAATCAGATCTGGCTCCCTAATTCAAAGGCAAAATGCTTATTACTCTGCTCTCCCTGCCACTGGGATCTCTAACGCGATGTAAATTTGACGGCGCTGAAAGAAACCAGTCCTCTCATTTCTGCCTGGAAATCCCCCTTCTCCCACCCCTCCTCACAGGATAATTGAAGGTAATTGGGGACAATGACGACTGTCAAGGACTCAGCAATTCATGCACAGCCCTGTACGATTTTATCCCTCTTCTCTGGGTCACCATCACCTCATCCTCAGGTGGGATCCCATCCAGAGCCTGCCCAGAGGACTCCTCTGCTCCCCTCTCTGCTCAGCTACCTTCATAGCTTGATCCAGCTTCTACCCAGATCAATGGGAGCTCCTCCATTCCCACCAACAGATACTGGAGCAGAGAGCAAACCTGGGCTCTGCATAACGGCTTTATTTTAATTAGTCCTCTGCCTTCCAGTCATTCCTTCTCAACAGCTTAACCCAGAGCAAGGTGCAATGAAGGCCCCACTAGCGCATATTAGTTTCCAGCCCTGGCCGGAGAAGCAAGAAATAAGAGTAGAATTTGCAAAAGAGAAAAGTTGCTGCATTATTTAAAAATTTGCTGATGAATAATTTAGGCAAATGAGCCCGTGAATGTTAGACAATATTGCATTACAAAATAAATCAATTACAATATACGGAAAAAAAGCCCCAAACCCTCCCTGGCTCATTGAAAAGCACTGCAAAAGGCGAAGAATATTCCCTTTATTATTAAAAAAAAAGGGGGAGTTTTAAATAAGAATCTATTACAATAACCAAGGTGCTACTGCCAGCATCTCCTCCTCAGAGCCACGCGCAGGAGGAAGCATCTTCCTGCTCCTCCAGCAGCTCCTCTCCATTAACATTCCTCTCCTGTTTTGGCAAGGTTAACTTTGAACCTGCCAGGTATCCCGGCGTACGGAAAAGTCGAGTTAGTTGTCTGTAAATACACATAAATTAGCATCTATTCAATCTGCGCTGCCTCCTTGCTCGGCTGCTGCTCACCGAGCCCCCGCGCCAGCAGCAAACCCCTCGGCACTTCTCCCAACGTGGCTGCTGGTTTTTCAGAGGTCCCCCCTGGTTTTGGGGCACCCCATAAACCTTCAGAGCCGGGAGAAGGGACCTCAGCACCAGGATCCCGTTGCTTTAGGTTGGGATGCTGGGATAGCGCTGGAGGACCAGCTCCTTGTTAATATAAAATAGTCCCTTGAAACCAACAGCCGTAAGGAAATTATATATATGTATAGGCCCATAAATACAGGGATGCGCTGGCAGCTTAGGTACAAAAAGAACTTCCATTTCTGCCTGCCTGTGCAGAATTTGAGCTTGGGTTAATTACTGCTTTAGACGGGATGGTTTAGGGAGAGAGAGAATTAAGGCTCCTCGAGAGGCTGGGGCACCTGGGTGCTTAACGGAATCCTGGAGACGAAGTAAAATGTTAAGCCCATTCCTGCTGGTGGTAATTGGTTGTCGGCTTGATGGAGGAGACCTCTGTGTGTCCTTAACTCCAATAGCCTGGGAGGGAGCGAGGGCAGGGCTCCCGGGGACATGGGGACACTGTGGTCCCCTGCCAACATCCCCGCAGTGCCCGCCTGGCGCAGGGTACAGAGCCCAGGGCTCCTGCCATGGATCCAGCCAGCCTGGATGCCAAAGAAGGGTTTGCCAGGGGGCTTTGTTCTGGACCTTTTCATTTAAAGATAAAGGAGAAGGAAAAATGCTTAATTTCCAGGCTTTGCTTCCTCCAATCGAGGCTATTTTCCCCCCAACTTCTTCCCCCTCTCTGCTCATTGCTCACAAACAAGTTCTTTCTGTCGAGCTTTCCCCAGTTCTGGCCGCTCTCCTCTCTCTGCCTCGGGCTCCTTCACTATTTATTCTCAAGCACAGCAGCCCTCACCACCCTCAGCACCAACAATTTCCCCCTTCTCTCTGGTCTAAATCTTCTTCTTTTAGTTTCAAACCATTCCCCCCTTTTCCCATCCCAACAAGCCCTGCTAAAAAGTCTGTCCCCATCTTGCTTTAAATAATTTTCCTTAAAATCATCATTCCTTAAAATCATTTTCACTAGTGCCATGTACTTTCTGCCTTTACAACTTTCCAATCACGTTCCCACACAAGCATCAAACAGAGCACAATCCAAGATACTCCTATCTTCACGCGAGCCAGAAGCCAAATCTTTGCAAAACCTCAAACTCCTCAGGAGCTCGCAGGATTGCACTCCGCAACTTCATCCTGCGAGGCTCAAAATTGAGGATATTTGGAGCTCCCGTAGCCCTCTGCTCCTTCAGCAGTGATTTTTGCAGACACCAGCTCATGCACGGACAGGAAAGGGGGGATCCATGTGGGATAAAGGCGTCTCCCACCCGCACAAGCCCCAGGAGGGTGGGGTAAAGCCCTGATGTTGCTGTGCCTTCACTCATCACTGAGAGCAGCCGATGGAGAACAGAGTCCAGGCAGTTTAATTAAAGATAGGATTCCTCAAGTGCTTATCACAAGGGCAGCGAGAGGCAGGTTCTAGCGGGACCCAAGGTTAACTCAAGCGATTTAAAGCTTTCAGTGTAAAACCCTTGACAAGTGAGACGAGGATAGCTGGGTGATAAACCAGCACTGCCAAAGGGGATGCAACGAGGATCGTCAGCTGGAGAAGGAAACAGCTGAGGAGCTGGGACAGAGCTTGTACCATCACATATTCCAGTCTGAGGAGAACTGATCCCAAAGTGGTACCCAAAACACGCTGGGAGGAGAGCAGGACACAGTCCAGCATCTCTGCACTGCCAAAGGCTTCCTGCATGCCACAAACTCCTTGTTCTTCCTTTGCACCCCTGTCTAGAGTCAGTCTCAGCCACCCTGGCTCTTGTCACAGGCTTAATGTCCCCTGGAGAGGGACAACCCCCGCCCTTTGCCATGGGAGGCTGCTCAGTGTAGACCCTCGCTGCTCGTCGGGATTTGCTGTGCAAACGCAGGCACGTGGCAAAATATCCGACATGTGAGAAAAAAGAGGAAGAAAAACAGGAATAAAAGCCAGGAAACCTGGTCAGAGCTAGGTGGTGGTGGGGTCATAAGGAGAAACAGGATCCATCACCCCAGACCACTCACCAGCTTTGGGAAAAACACACCCTGCAGCTTCACTACAAGGGTAAAAAGCCCCAAAGCTGTGGCCAAGCAGCTCCCCATGCTGGGGGGGACAGGCAGCACTGCCTCCCCCCATGAAGATTTCCTAGCAGGCACTCAGCAATTTCTCAGCCCACATTTGGCAAAAAGTTCAGCATTTAAAAAAAAACAAACCCCAAACAATGAAGGCTTTTTCCTTGCCCTTCCTGCTCCCACCTCCCTCGCCAGCACCACAGCCCCTGCTGCCAAAATTCAATTTAAAGCCCTCGGTGTTGGGGGGCTGCAGCCATCCCCGTGTGCCTGGGGTGCTCCCTGAGCTGGGAATATTTTCCCAAATTGGGGAGTGCTGAGGCTTTTGTCTTCGCCAGCGCCAGGGAAGTGAGAGGGCAGACGGGAATAGCTTTTGCTTCACTTAGGGGCTTCCCTGTCCCTTTGCAATCCTGAGCTCCGCTCCCTATTTTCCCTAGAAATGTGACAAAAAGAAGGAATATTCCATTTTAGAACTGATGGGATGGGGATATTCCCGACCAGGTTCATCTACCACAACCAGGCAAGCACATTGTACATGCAAACCCATTGGGAAAAATAAAATGGATATCATGGAGTGACTAGGAGAGATGGACAGGACTGGGCCAGCTCTGCCCTGTGTCCACGGGGATGGGCAGCTGGAGCATCACCTCTGCCATGGGGCAAAGCATGCCTGGGGAGCACCCAACTTCACTCCTGAGCCAAGGAAAGGGCCCAGCACCCACAAAACCAAAATCAGGGGAGAGCTTCACTGTGGGAAGGAGGAGATTTGGGGCTTTTTGTCATGATGGAGCAGTATAAAGCTCAGAGATCATACTAGCTTCTAAAATCTCCTTCTGCTGGCTGGCTGTATCCCGACAAAGCACAAGAACGTATCACCAACAGCCAGCATGTGTACAGGAGGAGGGAGAGGTAAAAAGTCTCAGGTCTCCTAGTTTTGCAGATTCATTTGGCTTTCTGGGAGAAGAGCATCTCTGAGGAGAGATTAAGTGTTGACGGATGTCCTGAGATCCATGTTGGAGATGGAAATTTGGAGCCAGACTAGTTAAAGGTCAGCATCCACCTGGGATGCTCAAAGGACTTTCCACAAACTTCGCTCAGGCCTTTCTCTCATTCCCTATGTCTTATGAGGAGCTCCTGAGGGAACTGGAATTGTTTAGTCTGGAGAAGAGGAGGCTGAGAGGAGACCTCATTGCTCTCCACAACTACCTCAAAAGAGGTTTTGGTGAGGCTGGTGTTGGTCTCTTCTCGCAAGCAACTAATGACAGGACAAGAGGTAATGGCCTCAAGTTGCCCTGGGGATAATTAGATTGGATATTAGGAAGAAATTAGTTACTGAAAGAGTGGTTAGACATTGGAACAGGCTGCCCAGGGAAGTGGTGGAGTCACCATCCCTGGAGGAGTTTCAAACAATGAGTAGATGTGGTGCTTTGGGACACGGTCTAGGGTTCAGGGAGATGTTGGACAAAGGTTGGACGTGACAATCCTAGAGACCTTTTCCAACCTAAATGATCCTATGACTTTCAACAAGAACCAAAACTTGGCCATCTGTCCCACATGGGGCTGGAGCCATGAGGTCCCGGCCAAAGGCTGCAGAAAGGGGGCTCAAAACCACGTACTAAGCTGGGCTCAAGGATGCTGATGGGGCAGAAGCAGACGCAGATCTCCCTTTCTGCTCCAGCAGCAGCATCTCTGCAAGGAAAAGGGGTCAGGAAAGCTCCAGGCAAGACCAGGCATCTTAACCAAATTTCTTGGGCGTTCTGGAGCTGCAGGAGAAATCAGCTTCTCTTGCATTAATTAAATCGTAAGAGGAAATGATAGCGCGGATAAAAGCAGCGAGCGCGGAGCGGCCGGGAGCTGGTGCGAGGCTGCGCTAATGACGGCTGCTTTTGCATTAGCATGCCTGCCTTTGGTGAGCAGACAGAAATATGCTGAAGCGGAGGCTTTTGTCAAGCTCGGACCAAAACACATCTGTGAATAATTGAACAATATTCATGTCGGAGGAGTCAGCAATTTAGCGCTGGCTTCCTCCGCAGTCTGGGAGGAAGAGGATCGGCTTTTGGAGAGTGAGGGGAGACAAAGGCAGCTCCGGCTGGTATGTCAGCAGTCTGATAACGAGACGTGCAAAGGTGATGCTGGGATCTCATGTGCACGTGCATGAGCAGATCCCCATTGTTTCTGCCATGCCATCATCAAGACCCATAAGCAGATAAGAGAGAAAGTCAAGAGGAGGAGGATGGAGGGGAAAAGTTGACAGCTGTAACAGCAGCTTTTTTGAATCCTGCATCATTTTCCTCCCCTCAAAAGGTCAGAGACAGCTGGCCCTATTAACGAGGACCTTTGGTGGAGAAAATTGCCTTGTGAGAAGGCGATTTCCAGGAATGACATTCTATTGATCGCATTGACTGCCCACGAGGGCCATGTAGAGACCATCAAGCTGCCGCCCCGGTGCTTCACCCTATGCCAAGCATGGAACGCAGCCTGGACCCCCCAGCCTGGGTTGCTCCTGGCCCTGAAGACCCCCTGTGCAAGGCTCAAGGAAGCCTTGGTCCTCGTGTGGAGCTTTCCCCCTCAGCCCCAAGCTCAAGGGCAGCGTGGTGATGCTTAGCTTTCAAAATTGCACAGGATGCCTCAGCAAGCCTGAAGGTCGAGCAAATTGGGCAACCGAAACCGCTGCCGCAAAGGGACGGGAGGGGACGCAAAGGTTTTGCAGAGTCTTACAAAAAAAAAAAAAAATGAACTGGAAGAGACAAAACATTTCTTCTTCATAAAAATCCCCGCTCTCAAAACAGTTCTTGACCCACAAAACAACACCAGCGTAACCCTTTGATAGTTCCTGGCTGGTGTGGTTTTGGCTGAAAAAAATAATGTAAGAAAAAGAATAAAGTCACAGCTTTTGCACTCCAGGCCAAAGCTCCAGTGCTGCCAGTTCCCCTCCACCTACCACACCCCCCGTCCCCCCCACCTCTACCAGCGCAGCAGAACATGCGTCTCGCCGAGCTCCGGCTCCTGAGCGCGTTTGTAAATCTGCAGCGATAATAGCGCGAACAATAGTAAATCTTTGCTCCGATGTTCAAGGCTGACACTTCTCCCGCAAACTCGAATTTGTTTTTTCCCCTGAGCAGCCTTGTTTATAAATAAAGACATCCCGCCCGCCCCAGCCTCCCCTTCGCTGTACTTGAGCCTACACGACAGCTCAACAAAGCCCGGAGAAACGAACGGCAGCTTTGCAAAGAGCAGCAGCGAAGGAAGACGGCGCGGGGTTACATTGCCGTGGGTGAGCCCGTGGTGCAGCATCACCACCCGGGTTCATATTGAGGAGCAGAGATCATAGAATCACAGAATGTGTTGGGTTGGAAGGGACCTCCAAACGCCATCTAGTCCAACCCCCCTACAAGAAGCAGGGACATCTCTAACCCGCTCAGGTTGCTCAGAGCCCCATCAAGCCTGATCTTGAATGTCTCCAGGGATGTGGCCTCCACCACCTCCCCGGGCAACCTGTTCCAGTGATCCACCACCCTCATATTAAAGACGGGAATCCCACCAGCACCAGTGGTTCAACATCCCTACCTTGCAGGTGTTGACACACTTGTGGAAATGTCTTTTCTAAGCTCAGCCCTAACCAAGCACATCGTTAGCACTGCCATCTTTAAATGAGACTTTTTTTTCACCTTTCTTTGATTTTTTTCTAAAGTTTCTTTCCACTGGCACATGCACTCACACTGAACAACCCCCTTTCCTCCGGCTGCACCCCACAGGCAGTGCCTGGGCTGCTCCCTGCCTGCAATGGTCTGGGGCAGTGGCAGAGCTGGGGGAAGAGCTATGAGAGCCCAGATCTTGGGGTGAGAGCAGAGAGAAAATCCAGGAAGGAGCTCACACCCCTCTCTGTGAGCAGGGCTCAGCTACCCCGCACATTTGGGGAGGTGGTCCCCAGCTTTCCCACCAGCAGCAAAGCCCCCCAAAGCCCTGCACATCGCTGGGGAGGGGACAAACCAGCCTCCATCACTCTGCTGCAGGGACCCAGGAAAACAAGGACCTGCAGGCAGCAGCTTTGCCCGCAGGAGCCATGTGTTGGCTGGAGAGGGTGCAGAGCCAGGCAAGCGAGCAAAACACAAGCAAGCACGCTCCAAGAAAGCGGCTGCCTCCAGGCTCGCTGCCCATTTTTCAGGCTTATTTGCAAGCTACGGCATGGCAAAGTACGAGTATTATGTGCTCAGCTACCAGAAAAGCGGGGAAATGGAGGGGATGGCAGATTGAGCGATGGCTTGGCCAGAGCCATGCTGGGTGCAGGAGAGGCTGCAGGGACCCTGGGCTGGGGACAGCCGGGGGCAGCCCAGGGACCTACTCCTTGGAGATGGCACAGCCAGGTAAATGTCCCCTCTCCTGCCACGACCGGTCCCCGAGGGGAGTGGGACGGCTCCCCCCCGACCACCAGCAAACGCATCCAAGGATTAACGAGCAATTAGGAAGTGCTTTCAAAATGTTAAGCACAACAGAAGCAATAATTATTTAATAAGCAAGAATAATAATGAAAAGCAACCAGCAGGGATCAGCCAGGATTGGCAGGGCAAGATTTTTAGCAAAGGGGTGGGCAAGCTTGCAGGGGGGCTGTGCTGGCCCCCACCTCCCTGCTGTCCTCCCCTCATTGCCTGCTTCCTTCGGGCCGCACAGCCCTGCCAACAAGCAATACTGGTTAAACAGGGAAGTATCCCAAAGGAGAAAGGCTGGCGATTCCTGTGGGATCCCAATGGGAGATGGGGAGTGAGGAGCAGAGCCCATGGGATGCAGCGCTGGGGCTGGGGTGGGGAAAGCAGGGCTTCCACGAGTTCTCAACATTTATGGCAACACCAATGCCACCAACCAGCATCCTCAACATTTTTGGGGCGCACCGAGGTGACAGGCAGGGCAGAGCCATGGCTGCATCCCAGCAGACAAAGCTGAGGGACCCCCCCCCAAGACACCCACCCCACCTCCCACTGCAGCGAGGTGGGTGTGAGGATTTACAGCCCCCATTTTCCCGCAGCAACAGGGAGAGTGATGAAAAGCAGGAGAGGAGCGACACACACGAGGCTCCAGCTGCTCCTAGAAACCGCTCCCGTGGGGAGCCTGGGAAAGTCTCTGCAGGGTCTGGGAAGACCTGGGGAGCTGCTGGGCTGCCTAATTTGGATGAATCCATCACCGAATCCGTGGCTGCTGGAAGGGGCCCTGTGCGAGGGATGCAGCCACGCTGGAGCTTTGCACCTTGCTTACAAGTCGCTTGGACTCAGAGCCAAAATCCCACCCTGCTGAGGCTTCCCGCAATGCTGCTCCCAGTCCTTTTCAGGCCAGGAATTGCACACCCAGGAGGAGTTTCTTATCCTGCAGTTCTTCCCGTGCTGGAAGAGCGGGTTGCAGCCGATGCCTGTCACCCAACGTGCCCGGCTGCCGGGAGGAGGGTGAAGGGCTGTGTGAGGTGAGGAAGGTCTGACCTTCCCTGGAGAGTGGAGGGGTTAGAGCTGCCACCTTCTCTTTGTGGGAAAAATCGTCTCCAGCGCATGGAAATAATCAGGGTAAACATCAAATTAACATGTTTCAGCCAGATTTGCCTTGCTCCCCAACCTCCAGACAGATGCTTTCCCATCCCCAGCATCCAGCCTTGGCTGGGAGCTGCCATATGGATTAGATTCTTTTCCTGGAACTTGCTCTATCACACATGCATAAAATGAGTTATTTTCACTCAGGCCCAAAGGCTGCCATTGCTGCCCGTTTCCCTTTGACCCGACCTGTTTCTCCAGCTTATTTATGGGCATAATTACACCCCGCTATTGATTTTCTGACAGCTGTCCTGGTGCTATTTTACAAAAATCAGGCTCATTTCTGCAGCAAAGGTTCTCACAGGCCCTGGCAGCCTGAGAAAGGTGACTGGGGCAAGGACTAATTGTATTTTCTGCCAAGAGATATCGGAGATAAGGGCAGCACGGGGAGGTGGCAGGATTCGGTCAGCCAGGGCTGGCAGCAGGGACCGTGTCCATCACCTCCTCCGAGCCGAGAGCAAGATGGCAGGAGGCGGATGGAAACCTGCTGAGATGCTGGTGATGCAAGAAAGTCGCTGCAAAACAGCTTGCGGATGAGTTTAAAGGAGATGTGGCTCGTTTCCTTAGCACAGCCTGGTGGGTTTTGTGCAGAAAAGTCTTATCCAGAGCATCAGGGAGGTTTGTTCACTCAGACTTTCCCCACTCTGAAGGGTGCCAGTAGAAATATCAGGGGCTCGGGGGGAATTGTGACACACGTTTCCATCCTGGGCTGGTGAAAACAATGGCAGCTTTGCTGGAATACGGAGCCAAGGAAAAATAAAATTAAATCAACTCAGTATTGAAAGGCTCTTTTTCCAGAATTAGGATTCAAGTGAAAACACATTTAAATAGCAACATTTCCAAGTGATGTGTAAAACCACAACGAATTCCTGTGCGTAGGAGGTGGAGGGGGGAAAAACAACCCCAAAACTCAACTTTCTCCGATCTGAGCTAGTGGCTCAAGCCCAATGGCGGAACTGTGGACTCAGCGGAAAGCCCGGGCAGGAGGCCAGACGCCAGGGTGATGGCCGGGCAAGGAGCAGGGTATTTCCATGAGCAGGCAGCTCTGCCTTCCCGCAGGCTCTCATGGCTCTCCTGGGACACCCAGCAACTGTTGGTTGTGTCAAGAAGCTGCTGTGATGTCGTCCCTGGGCAGGGACAGGGTCTGAACCGCCCTGCCAGCAGCACCGGCTGCTCGGCTCTTTGGGGAAAGCCGGAGCAGCGGCAGTGGGTTTAGAAACCTTAAATAAATCAGCACCGGCAGCTCAAAGCCGGTGGAGTCGCAGACGGTGCACGGTGGGAAATTAAAATTGATGCTCAGGTCCCAGCTCTGCAGAGCTGCTCTGACCCACTTGCAGGAGGAAAACTCCATGCAAAGGGCTTGTCGGATGCTCGCTGCTCGCTTAACTCCTGCGAGCTCGGCTCGCTCACGTTGTCCCAGCCTCTCTGTGCACTACAGGTGCTGAGAGACTCCAAAGCCAGGCAGATGTGCCACCCACCAACTGCCTTTTAACGCCTCACTCCTTCCACACACCCCCAAATCTTATAGAATTGTTTTGGTTGGAAGAGACCTTTAAGATCAAGTCCAACTGTTAACCCAGCACTGCCAGGGCACCACTAACCCCTGGCCCTCAGCACCACATCTCCATGGCTTGGAAA
>JAVSBS010023729.1:60401-83328 GCA_033124195.1 Coracias cyanogaster | reverse complement strand
TATTTCAGCCAGTGTAGCTATTGTGTTTCTCAGTGTTGCAATATGACTGGTGAAATGTGAAACCAATTCCACCTCTTAGCTGGGCATTTATTCACTGTCTAAACTGGGACATTGGAGATCCAATAATTTAAGCAAACCAATTGTAGCTTCGCTTCTATAAATGCTCCCTGGCAATTACCTAAAAGCAAACAAAGCATCTTATTTTAACAAGGTATAGTTGTAATTTCTCTGTATTTTGAGCCTTATAAAAATGGCTTAAAGCATAATTGATTCTGCCCTTAAGTAAACTACTGTGGGATGCATAATCATTCTCACTAGTCATTGTTGAAAGTTTAAAACAAAATTGAGACTTGGTAACATATCAATGATCATTTCTCAGATAACTCATGTTGTAACATCTTTGGGGTAGCAATCAGCTTTTTGTTCTGTTTGTATAACAATTGGTACAACCTTTTAAAATTTCAAAGTATCAAAAACTGCTAGAGATTAAAGTAGATTCATTTCATTCTCATTTGAGTAATTAGCTGGGAAGGGCCCTAAAGACCTCCAATGTTTCTACGTGTTTTTTTAGAGTCCAGAATAGTTATGTCTTTGACCTCTTCTCCAGGCAAACTGTATGAGGCCGACTTATGAAATTTCAGTACTGTTCTTCCTTACTCCTCCCCAGGTCAAAGATGCTAGTGAAGAGTCCTTTAAGAAGCTGAAACATGATAACCCTCCTTAGTTTTGTATCTTCAGCTAAGAAGAGTTATTGACAGATATTGTTCTTGCATTATAATGTCTAACTTGAAAGATGGCATTGTGCCGATGGAATAGGGTAGGTAGGTTTGCTGAACTCCAGACTTGACTAAAGATATTTTTTTTTAGTTAAAACTGAAATTATGATTATGGAACAACTGACATGTAACCCTGTAATTTAGTGAGGCATCCTGGTCAAGCACAGTAGCCTTCTACAAGGTTCTTCAGTATTTTCCACTGTGATTTGAAGGTTTATTTGCATTACTGACTGAGGCAAAAGCCTGATATCATAGATAGATAGAGCAGGCTGGCAGAATGTAAGTTTTCCTTTCCTGGCACAGATCACATTAAGGATTTTTTCAGGAAATGTTATGCAGACTCAAAATCTGTCAAAAATATGAATGATGGTGTGACAGAAACCACCTGCATAGCTCATGATGTTCTTGGATGAAAGTACCAGTGGGAAATTGCTGCAGTATTCCAAACAGTAAGTGATATGACTGCATAGGAAAGGGATTTCAAAAGAAACTATTGCTACAAAGTCACTGAAATGAAAATATGCTTGATACAGGAGAAAAGAAACAATGGAAGAAAGAATACCTAGTTCTTACAAAGAATTTTAGTCCATAAAAATCAAAGTGCCTTTTGAAGGGAAGAAATTTCATCATCTCCCAGTGTTGAAACTTAGGCAGTCTGAGTTGAAAGTGACCTGTCCAAGATCAAGCAATGGACTAATGAAAAGCTGAGGGCTCTTAGGTCCCAGCTCAGAGTTTTATTTGTTGGTCCACATTGTTTACGTTTGTACAAGAAAGAAGAATAAACAGGTTATTTTTGCCATCATTCTAAATGCCACTGACTTCACTTAACAGAGGACATTCTGTGAAGCGATCAGCTTCTACCATCAATGTGGCATAAGCATACAAGGCTTTGTGCAGTATTAGCAATAACAAGCTAAGCCTCTGTAAGTTAGAATCAAAGCTGTCTCCTATGCATTAAAATGTGGTGTCAGCATCATAAATCTAAATTAATCTAAGAAAAACAGTGAGGATCATGTACTTAACACTCATGATGCGTGTAGTTTCCAGGGTGGTTTCATACAGTTGGTGAAATTTGTTTTTTATCCAATTTATATTTTACTTGTCAGCATGACTTTAGATGGAGTCTGAGGAAGGGTCATTGCTTACAACAGTTACCAATGCAAGGATATTTCTCTGTAAATTTGAAGGTATGCTTTTCATAGTTGGCTGAAATTAGAGTGTGAGTGTGATCTGTTTGCTGTGTGGTGACTTTTAGACTTAGCTTTTCATCAGCCATTGTCACTATAAATGAATACAGTAACGTGCTTCATCACCTTTTTTGTTCTATGGTTCCTTGAAAAACATATCCATATAATTGCTTCTAGGACTCTGAGGAACTTCCTAAGAATCATACACATATTTGGCAGAGAATTGTTGTTGGAATACAAAGGTGGCTCTGAAGTGCTCTGATACAGATGCATTTTTGTTCTACACTTTGGAGTATTATTGACTTACAGCAGGAGCTGCAAATACAGTGAGAGCAAAATTAGAATTAAAATTATACTTGTAGTCCAAAAATGCAGCACAATTGCCAGACTTTTGCCACATTTAGGTGACAGTAATCAGCTGTAGAAACACAGGATGGGGGAAAACTAGCTGCATTGCAATACCATAGAAAAGGATCCAGGATGTAATCACAGACTCGAACAAAAGCAAATTTTCTTCAGCATCTGTAATACAGTTTCATAGTTAGTTTCCTTGCCTGATCTAACAGGAAAATACTAAGATGTGAAGTGCATCAGAACAAGTTATTCTAAGAACTAAACCTACTTTCTGGCTTGTTTGCTCACTGCTGGAAGCCATTGCTGGAAGAGACCAATGAGGCACTATTTAAATCTGCAAATATCTCTTGTGTTTCCAAAAAGCCTCAGCTCTCTGGGAGCTTTTAATGGCTCTCTTCTTCCAGTCATGTTTCTTCCTTTCAATACCTTAAACCACTTGGAAGTCATCATTATCCGTTATCGTTATCCCTCCCATCATGGCTTTGTAACATGAGCTTCTGCACAGCATAGTCACTGTTTGAACTCTCTCTGAACCCCTCCATAAAGATATGGTTCCCCAAACCAGAGAAATGCAAATCACAAACCCAGTGATTTACACAGGAATATGAAAGACAGACAGAAACTTGGTTTTGTATAGACATATTCCTAGCATTTCCATGGTCTCCCCTGTGTTTCTTTTCTAAAAACCATCACCCCAAAACAGCCTTAGCAGAGTTGACCTGAGTAGCCCGTAATGTTTTCCTTAGGCTGTATTTTTTTGTGAAATGTTTTTCTTAATCATAATTTTTGAGCTGTTTCCCTATGTTATCACCAAAAGAATAATTTTCTAAGGGGTAAAGAGTATAACAGAAGAATTCATATAGCTGATCTGGATAAAGGGATAATTAAATAGCATTGTATTGATCCAAGTGAGAAAAATTCTGGGTCATAATTGACATTTTACTGACAGAAGTCATGTGGGCACAGATGCTTGCCTTGTATGGAGTTGAGGTGAAAGCCAAGTTCATAAATGTCTCCAACACTCTGTGAGAAGGGCTATTAAAGAATTATATTTTAGCAGCTGTCATATAATCATTAATTATAACATGCTCATTTCATTTTATATGCTATTTAAATACTTGTTATTGTTAAATACTTTCTTGATTATATGTATCAGTAGAGCGAACTCATTCACTGTACCAAACCAGATTCATGCTACGTCATTGAATTTAAAATCTTCAACTTACTGCACTAGCCTTGCAATAAATACTGTGGGTTACTTCAAATAAAACTGAAGAATAGGAGCAGCTTTGTCAATCTGAACACAAGACTTAACCGAACATGACGAGTTCAAGCAATGCACCTCCAGAGAGTGAATAGGAGTATCGGGGAAAGGGTGCAGGCTCACTCTGCATAGTTTGCAGTGAGGCACAGGGCCTTGACAGGTGAGCATCGGGTACTAAAAGGTCGATTTGACCCATGCCTGGTTATCTCAATCTGAGGCTTGAAGAAGGTGCCCTGCTAAGTGCCCTGCTTAGAGCTAAGTAGTAGTACTAGAGGCTGCTCTCTTTAACATTCCTATTTCTGAGCTGTACTGGTGCTGCTAACAGCCTATGTGGAGGTGTGTTTAGTATCTTCATGGCTCATATTTTCTCATGTAAAAGGGTGTAATTCCTCACTTGAAAAATGGAAGTGAGCTTCACTAATATTTCTGGAAGCATATCGGACTGGTGTTACCCAAGCTCAGGACTCCTGTGTGGGAAAAACATTAAAACTCGGTGGAGAGCGTGCTTTCCCATAGGTTTACTTTGAGATACACTACAACCTGTTTCTTTAAAGGAATAAAAATAGTTCTATCCTTAGGCTATCTCAGATTGCTTTTTTTATTTTCCACTGCAGATGTTCTGATTAGTTAGGACCTAACTGGATAGGTCTTTTTGTTGGGAGTATGATTTACCACATACAGTGTATTTAATGAATATTGCTTCATCTGCTCTTTGAAGACCACACTGACAGTGAGTCAATCATGCACTGAATGTTGCTGACATCAGTGGGACTTAGGTTATAACAACCTCTGTCTGATGTGAATGAAAGGCTCTTTGTTTTTCAAAATGTCCAAGATGAGACAGTTGCAGCTCCTGTTGTAATGGTGGGAAATACTGAATTAATAGAATTTTATTTAGCTGTGTGGATTAATTGTAATGAATTGCAATTCAATACAGTTACAACACATACAATGCTACAGGCTTTGTGAAGTGGGTGGGAAGCTGCCTGGTGCAAAAAGAACCTGGGGGTGTTGGTTGACAGCTGGCTGAATGTAAGCCAATGGCATCCTGGCCTGTATCAGGAATAATGTGACCTGCAGCGCTAGGGAAGTGGTTATCCCCCTGTACTCAGCACTGGTGAGGCTACAGCTCAAATACTGGGTTCAGTTTTGGGCCCCTCTCTACAGAGAACACATTGAGGTGCTTGAGTGTTTCCAAAGAAGGGCAATGAAGCTGATGAAGGGTCTGGAGAAGAAGTGTTATGAGGAGCAGCTGAGGGAACGTGCTGTTTAGCCTGGAGAAAAGGAGGCTCGGGGGAGACTCTTTCTCTCTCTATACCTAACTGAAAGGAAGTTGTAGTGAGGTAGGTGTTTGCCTCTTCTCCCATGTAGCAAGCAGTAGAATGAGAGGAAATGAGTTACGCCAGGGGAAGTTTAGATTGGGTATTATGAAGTATTTCTTCACCAAAGGGTTTGTCAAGCATTGGAACAGTCTGTGCAGGGAAGTGGTAGAGTCACCACCCCTCGAGGTATTTTAAAAACACGTTGACTTGGCAGTGCAGGGTTAACAGTTGGTCTCAGTGATCTTAAAGGTCTTTTCCAAACTAAATGATTCTATGATTCTATTCTATGAACTGTTGTTAAGAGTGCTCAGCTGCAGCTATGGTGGCTGGTTGGGATTGGTTATATTACCATGTATGCCTTATATTTCTTTTTTCTATATGCATGAATTTAATTCCTGATTTCAATTCAGACCAAACAATATGAATATTCAAAAGCATAGAGTAGTAGCCAAAATAAAAGTCTGATAATAGCAGAGGCACTAAATGCTTAACATTTCCCATGGGCCTACTGTGCTTCAGCAAAAGCATCAGTTTGTGATATACATGCTGGTATCTCTTACAGATTGTTTGACTGGATTGGGTATTGTTGTCTTGGACATGTTAATTCCAGTTCTAGCTTGTCTTGTCAGGATAGTAGCAGAGTAGCTTTAATGAATGTACAGATCTCCCTGCTTAATTATAAATTCTGCAATAAGATAATTAAAAACTGCTACTTGGCTATTTATATCATTAATTTCAAATTAGTCTCATTATGCTTTACTGCTTGACAATCTGTATTCATGGCAGTGGTATTTAAGAGGTGTTGAGAATATGTATTTAACAGAAAGAGAAAAATTTATATTAAACATTAGAAAAGAGCTGATTTTGTTACTCAGAAATAAGATTAGAAATTAATTGCAGGTGTCAAATATTTAGTAAGTAGGAGCAAGAAAACAAGTACTGATTTGAAATATACTTGTCAAAGAAGAATTTGATATCAAAATGACCACTGTATTGCATAATATGAAGGCATCTTTTGCTTTAGTCATGAGATGTTGTATAAAGGAGATGATGAAAGAGTACAGTATTTCAGTATGCTGACTAAGTGGAACCACGAAGCTCTTGGGACTCAACAGAAGAAACTTGCATCTCTGCATTAATGATTCTGATCTGAGTGGTGTTTCAGTGATTTGGTTAAAATTTCCATTTCTGATTCTAATTAGAAGGTACTAATTTAACTAGAAAAATTAGTCTGCCTCAGCCTTGAGTTGAGGCAGATTATTGTATAAAATGAATGCATATTCATTTTGCTTTCCATTTGTGGTTCTAGTACAGTTCTTAAAATAATTTTTCTGAAATGAGATTTTAAATGTATGAATGAAGAAAGATGTATTTTCATGAAGAAGGGAAAGAGGAAAAAAATCTAGGCAGAGGCCTTGCAGGAAACCATGACTCATTCTATGTTTATAAATGCATTTGGTGTGTTTCATGTTCTCTAGCCAGGTTCTCTTTATTTTATGTTGCTGGCAAACTTTTGACCCTTGATAAAAAGTGTGAGCACTGAAGTACTTTTGAGCACTGTTATTATTTTTAAAAGCCATTGACTAAATAAGTGATATTCTGACAAGCTCACTGTAGATTAACTGACAAAATTTACTCAAAGGAGTAACAGGTCCTGAACACAAACACACCAGTGAACCCTTTTTCAGGATCGTTACCAGAGATTTCAGTGGGAAATATACTATTTCCCACACTTATATAATTATACTTACTTTCTTTAGCAAGAGGCTGAAGGATTCTTTGTTGGTTTTGCACACATACTTTACAAATAAAATGAGCTAATAGACTTAGATTTTAGAGTTCTTTTGTATCTAGACTACAATTAGAAGGAGAGCCTTGTTTTACATAGTTTAGTCATTCTAAGTATGAACTTTACTGGAAGGGGAGAGAGAAATATTTGATATACAAAAAGTCCACATTTCTCCTTTGCTTGTTGTTTTTCCTCTCTGGAAATGCTGTTTCCAAAAGCAGTGCGAGTTTTCTGCATCCCATTAAAATTTTGCTAGAAGAGATAAACTTCCCACGGGTGTTCTGTCACAAATATACATAAATTTGGCACACTTGGAAGGTTGACATCAAAGTAAATAGAGACTTGGGAAGAAGTGTGTCTAGTGTTGGGGAGATAGTGAGCTGGTATAGGGAGGAAAATAATACAGGTAGTTTATATGTAGCATAAAAGATATAATTTGGTGAGTCTTCCTATCTTTGAAAAACAGTACTGTGTATTGCAAAGGCCACAATAGAATCTAGATAGAATGAAAAAAAAAATCAGATCATTACTGTATGCATTACATTTTGTGAATATCTTTTTAATAAAAAGATAAGAATGATCAAAATGTTATTGTGTTAGAATAATAGATTTCTGAGTCATCCACAAGACATTTTTTGTCTATGGCCATGTAGAATCTGAGTATAGAGCTGAACTCAGAATTTAATTTATTACTATTTGTAAGACTTTTAAAGTGATGAATGTCAGATTTCAAGACATCTATGAGGAAACTGCTATTTAAAAGCAATTTTTTGCAATCAGAAAGCAAAGCTCTGGTATTATTAGTGTTTCCATATCAAAGAAACAGTTTTTTAAGATGATATATAATCACCTGTAGAGTTTTTGCTGTTGCAACTTCTTTTGTAACTAACCAATGGGTAATGGCAATGTGACCAAAGAACAAATAGTTGATAAAAAAGACACTGCAACAACTCTAAGATACTGCTAATACCCTAGGAAAATGCATGTGTGTATACTTCCAGTTAATTGCCATGTCTCTGACACTGGATACCAGAAATGTAATGATGAAAACCAGAAAATATCAGTAACTGTGTATGGACCAGAGTATTTTACCCAATGAAAATGAAGTAAGTTTCAGAAAACTAAGAAATAGATGAACTTGGAGACTATGATTAGAGGCAGAGCAGAATACTTTCAAAATCTAAAATGAAGCAGAATTGCCTGAAAAAATACTTTAAATAATATTTATTTTTCATGTACCATTCATTACAACAGGCCTACAGCTCTTCCCACTGTCTTGCAATGGTTTCTCTATTATGTATGATTGATGGTTGTTTAAATTTTGTTTCAAGTTCATACTTTGCCACCTACACAGCAATTTAAAACTGGATTTGAGTTAAGAAGAACAACTTACATCTTGCTTCTTTATTCCAGTCTTTCAGAAGAGAACTATTGTATATAGAGAAAATTTGATGCAGCCTACTATGTCTCTTCTGATCACTTTAGCATATTCTCTATCCTATTAAATGCCTATATATTTTCCAGGGAGAACTGCAGTGTAGCAGAAAAATTCTTTTGGTCATAATCTTGCTGTTGTCCAATAGCCATTTTTAACATATGCTACTCATGTTACTGGAAACATGTTACTCATATTTTCCTTTCTGGATAATTTTGGAGTTCTAAACTATTTTTTGCTAGCTTTAATTATTGTACCAAATATTTATACTGACATACATTTTGATTATTATCTTTGAAGAGTTTAGCTGTTACATTTTGCTTGATATTCTGTAGCCCATCTGTAGTATGTTGTGGGCTTTATTATCCTTTTTCCCCTTAAAGAACAGCAATATGCTTACTCAGTAGTTGCTCTATTGTCCAATATATAATTCCCATTATGTGTATACATTTAGAAAACACATGACACATCAATTACGGTGTTGTCCAATAGAGACTGAAATTCCATCCACTGTGGCCAATAATAATATTACACTGGCTCAAAACCAAAGAATGCCATGTTTTGACTTGTGTATTTTAGTGCTAGTTTAGCATCATATATCCCAAAGGAATTTATTTCTCCTCCTTTCCCCTCCCTTCCTCTTCTTGTCTGTCTCTTCCCCTTCACTGAAGAGGCATAGTATAAAATCTTCTGGTAAAATCGGACAAAATACCACTGTGATACTGGTCGCGTTCTTCAGAAGAATTTTCATAACTGAGAAAATTAATGTCCCTGTGAGACATTAATATATGTATTTTTTGGTATTTTTACTTATCTGCTTTGAGCTTTGCTAGGACTTTTAAGATGTAGTAAAATATAAAAGCAAAAGTAAAGTTCTAGGAAGCTTCTTAAGCCAAGTTCCTCTCCTCCAGGCTGAGCAGGAAAGGCTTAGCAGGAAAATTAATCTCCTGCTTGATGGCATTGATGTAAGTCTCCATCTATGTGTGCACGTAAACAGGGAAAGCAAGAGAGAATAGAACAATTTTATAAATATTCTTACTTATGAGAAGTAAAAAGGGAAGCCAGAACTTAAAGGCCTGCAGAACCGTTTGCACAGAGCTTTACCACATGTACTACAATAGATCCAGTAACATTTGCCAACTTTTCTATCTGCGTTCTGAATGAGTCACAATTATCTTCAGTAGTTTTTCAAGCTTGGAGAGGTCATTAGGTTAAGTTTTAGAGTGGTTTTTGCTGATGTCTACATGAAGAAATAAGATTATCCTACATGTTTATATACGCAGAGTGCAGTAAGCTTAATGAAAACATGGTAGAGCAGTTGGGTGAGAAAATATTCAACCTGATCCATGACAGGATGAACTGTGCTGAGGAATATGGGTACCTATAATTTAACTCTTAAACCATTACACAAACAGTTGTAGTAGCTAGTATTCTATATTAAGCATGACATGCTTGTGATAGAGATTACTGTTTGTATGGCAGGCAGTCACAGCATCTCCTATAGCATGTGTCTGGGGACAGTACAAGACACCAGACATCTAGGCAATTTTATTGGCTCGATATAGAGAGATTTGGAGAGCCTACATGTGGTCTGGAAGCTGGTAAAGGGGGTGCTGAGAGACTTACCCCTCTTGTTATCATCAAGAGGCTTTGACGTGTATTTTGCCTTGTAGAGAACCTTGGAAGACCCTCATCCTTGCTGAAGTGTCAATGATGGCATAGGTAGATTTCACATCATCCCCTCCAGTTTCTTACACATCGAGTTTAAATGCTTAGAGAGTGTGCAGCCTTTGCAGTGGATTTAATCCACCAATCATATAACTAACTAAATAAAAATCTTGTTAGGAGTTGCACTGGTTTTCTATTGTAAAAAATTACCTTTTTACTTAGTGATTTAATTACATTACAAATTTCCTAAACAGGTTACTGGTGCAAGGTACTGTACTGAAAAGTAAAACAGCATTTTTGTCAGAAGTCCTGCTTTAGATCTTTATATTTCAAACCTGTACATTTTTTTTAAAAAAGAGATGTATGAAGTATGTTGTCCCCCTCCCCCGTACTCCGTAATTAATCTAGAAAATAAATGTATACATGAAATTTAGCTCTCCACTTGTTCTCTTGTTGCACATGAACAAGAAAGGGAAAGGGGAAAGCTTCTGGCCTCTTGCTGTCTTGTGGAAGCAGAACAAGGATTATAGCACTTAATGGATTCAAGCTCTTACTGTCACACTTTGTTACCAGAATTAAGGATCAAAGTTCAAATTTGCATGAAAGAGTCTAAATCCCAAAAGGTGCAGTTGGTAAGTAAATGGTTTAATGCACACAAAAATCCCAAACTAAACAGTAGGTTCAGTTAGAAGCTGATAATAGCAGTTGATTACCAAAGAACTTTAGAACAATGAGGTTGGATGGTCTATTCAGAGATTATTTGCTCTGTTTTCTCCTCCAAGGCAAGGCTAATAATTTCTGAAAGGTGCTTATATTGCCTTTTAAAATTCTACCCTTAAAAACCTACTCATGTGATTTCATGAACAGATTCCCTCAATAATTAATGTGCTTATTATTTTCCATTGAGAAGTATTCTTTTCACCACCTATGAGCTATTTTGCAGCTCATTATTTTTTTACCACACGGATAAGGAAAATAGTCTTTCCATAAACATGGAAACATGGCTACATTTATATTTTGGAAGATTTTAAGTTATATTTGCTTTTACTT
This sequence comes from Coracias cyanogaster, assembly GCA_033124195.1. NCBI lineage: Eukaryota > Metazoa > Chordata > Aves > Coraciiformes > Coraciidae > Coracias > Coracias cyanogaster. The sequence goes on along the minus strand of JAVSBS010023729.1, from coordinate 72,483 downwards.
TTCCTTTCTTTAGGCTACGTTATGTGTGACTTTCTGCCTTTCCTGAGATGAGACGTTTTCTAGTTTTCTGTTTTCTCGAGGTTTCCTCCAGGACTCTGTTGAATCTTGTTGCCCAAAAGCAAGAAACAGTGCTCCAGGTGAGCTTTAGGATTACAGAGAGGGTGGGAGGTCGCTTTTCTGGACGGTACTCCCTTTTATATGGCCCAGAGTGATGCTTGTTTTTCCATTGTGATACTATTCTTAGTTTATAATTCACTGCTACTTCCCATGCATTTTCTGAAGAAGTGCTGCCAAGCCAATGGCTACTTGTCCAACAGTTTATTCTCATGTGTATGCAGAGCTTGGTATTTTTAATATCCTTTTTTTTTCCCTGAACATTTCTGCAGTTTGTTGAGGACATTCAGAAGAGTTTATTAGCTTAATATTGTCAGTTGTGGACCAAGTATACTACCTGTCTCCGTCCAGACCATTGAAGAAAATATTAAATAGTGCTGGCTCTGGGACAGCAAGCTTCTTACATCTTCCTACTTTGACAGAATTAGTACTCTTTCACAGTACAGTTTACCAATTGTTTTTCTTCCTTGTATTCCAGCAGTTTTATAAAGGTAACTTATTTTTTTCCATATGTGGTTGATCAAGCATTTGTAATTTCTTTGTCTTCCATTTCTGTTGGTCCTCCCACCTATCTTTCTACTGAGGAGGATGAGCCCTTAACCCCAACCAGCAATACCTATACATATCTTCATTAGCCAGTAGGTATTTTAGCTAGAAACTAGAAAGAATCAACTGTCTGACACATACAGATTGCTGGTTCTTAAGTTTACCATCTTAATTGACCATAGCTTTGAAGTTAAAGTAGGAAAAATAATTACATTTCTAGACTTCTGGCAAAGACCTACAGATCAATAAGAGGAATACGTGGCATTAAAACAAGAAGAATAAAATATTTTGGGTTCTAGCTCACATGTAGTCTTTTACCTTGAGACATAGTGTGAGATATCAAATTACTTAACTATTGCTATTCAGATTTTTCAAGTGGTAAAGTATTACATACTTTTGGTCCAAAAAGTCTGCCTCACATGGATAAATTGAAAAACAAACAATTTGGGAGTTTTCTGCTTGAGTTTCATCCAGTGTTGAAAAATCAAATAAGATATCTCTAATAGTTTTTAACCATTCTAATTACTGCTGAAAGAATTAATCTGAAGTAAGAAATTTGATGAAGATTATCTATAGAGGTCTTTTTAAAATTGCAATAATGCTTTCAAGCAAAGGGCTTCCTTATTCTAACAAAAATGCACCTCTTCAGTGCATTCCATGTATCAGGTCTGGATATATCCTACAATTTACTAATATTACTCCAATATACTCTAATTCTGTAATCTGCAATAAGTTACATACTGGTGAATTTTATACATGTGATTTTTCCACTGAACGGTACAGGAATAATCTTAGCGGAACTCAGGCTCCAAGCAGTCTAGTTAATCTGTCATATCTTTCTGAAATATCCTTTCTTGAAGAATTTGTGTGAATACTTATTCAACATGTAGACATGATTTCTGAATATTGTAAGGAAAAAGTCTGTGGCTTGTTGCTGTGTTGAATGAAAAAATGGTCAAAAAAGGCTCTCTCCCAGGGCAAGGGCTAATGGGCACAAACTAGAACACGTGAAGTTCCACTTAATCATGAGGAAACACTTCTGTATGCAACACTGACACAGGCTGCCCAGAGAGGCTGTGGAGTCTCCTTCTCTGGAGACTTTCAAGACCTGTCTGGATGTGTTCCTGTGTAACCTGCCCTGGGTGAACCTGCTTTGACAGCAAGGTTGGACAAGATGATCTCTAGAGGTCCCTTCCAACCCCTACCATTCTGTGATTCTTTGGAAGATGAAAAAGAACACAATTAAAGTAAAGTTCTGTTACCATTTTATGTTAATATTTTATTTCCTGGTCTTTTATTTTAAACAGCTCAAAATTCCTTGTAGCCAAAATAATTACACTGCAGGAATTTCAGCTCCCCCAAACAGTACTTTTTACAGTGCCATGCTTGAATGGAAGTCCCATGAACAACCATGTGCATTGGACTAGGTCCAGAAGAATTTACTTTTTAGGTGCCTACCAGTTTCAGGACCACTAGAACTGCTAGATGAAATGTTGGGGAGTTCAGGGGAAAGCATATGTGATATAGCTCTCACTGAGAGTTTGGAGATTTTTTTTCTTGCTTGAAATTCTCAGAAGATGCCAGCATTTTTACCCTGAGCTACAGATAATCCCTCTGAATAACAGAAGTATGACAGTCTTATGCACATAAAGTGAAATAAAAGGGAGGTTTCTTTGTGATTTTCAGCTTTCTATATAGACAGTGAGTGAACACACTTCAAAAATCAGCAAATTGTTTTGAAGTGCTGAAACCCAGGGTAGTAAAACTGCATGAAGAAAAACGTGAAACTTGGCAGGCAAGGGTAAGTAAGATCATGACTACGTGAAAGTCATTAGAAATGTAACAACACTCTGAACACTGCATATTGTTGAAGAAAGATCTTCAGATCCTTCAAGATCCTGGCAAAAACTAATCTATGATCTGATAAAGATAATTGTTTTCCTCATGAAGATGTATTTCTCTCTCCTCAAAGGAGTAGAAATGAAGAGTGGGGCAAGGTGGAAATGAACTGACACAAAATATCCGGTGATGTCTGTCTGATAATTCTTCCTTTAGGTAATTACTCCGTGTCTGTGTCAAAAAATTAGTTTTATACAGTGTGGGCATCAGTTTCTGTGTCCTTTCAGGCTAACTAAACATGACACTGTCACTCTGTTGTATAAGCAATATATATTAGCTCTGGGAAGAAACTTTACTCATTTCAGTAAAATCCACTAGATTGCTAAATATTCCTTTGTAAAAATGCATATTACTGGAATGTTTGTTATCTCTCTGTTGTATAGCATTACTTCATGAAAATTCTATTGATTCAGTAACAATTTGTGCATAGATGTACTATGAACTTTCTTGGTAATATATAGCCCAAGACACATCTCAGTGTTGGTTGTCTTGCCTTTTCTGGGGATTTACAGTGTCCCTCAAACTTAATTTGATAATGCCAGTGATATGCACTTAACTGTCTAAATCAAAAACCAGTAATTCAATTGCAAAAGATGCCCAGCCTTCCTACTGGTCATATACCAATAACTTCACCTGACTCATACTGAGTGCTTCTCAAGAGTTAAGCTGCAAGGGAGCTCCAGTGCTGGGTCAGAGGGAAGAAACTGGCAGGTCCTTCCTTCCTCGGCAGGAAGGGGGCACACGGTTCCAGGGTGCCGTGCAGCCAGGGTGTGCAGTGACACACATGATGATGGCTTGCTGCTGGCTTACTGCTCCTCTGGCCAGGTTCCATGTTTCCCGTCAAGCCCTGTGCCCACACAGCCTTGTTATGGGCCCTTTGACGTGCCTGGGAAATGGCATCTCACCTGAACCACTCATGACTTCACTGAGCCACTCATGGTTCGCTGGGAACCACCGTCAGCCGCTTCTGCTTTACAGCTTTGTTTACAGCCTGTGTTCGCTGTGGTTGAATTCTTCCTGATTTATGTCAGCGTGATGTCAGAGCAAGCTTTTCAGTTTGGATCTCTGTTGAAATCTTATCTTGCAAACAGTAACAGTTTGCTACTGTTGCTATCTGAACTTGGTCATTTTTGTTTTCCTCACTCATGTAGTGTCGGTTTGTTTTATGTAGTTATGGTCCTACCAGCTACAAACACCATATACAGCTTCAGCCAACTCTAGGTTATTAGGTTATGAATGCTAAAAATTATGAGCAGAGCTTTAATTTGCATAGTTATATCCACACATCATCCAGAGCGAATAAAAGCCAGATTGTAAAATAATTACAATCTCTTGAAGTAGAGCCAGCCTCACAGAGGAGATCCATCCATCTTCATTAATTTGTATACTGTTCTTTTACCAGAACAAACTTTCTGAAGGTACTTGCATGGGAATGCTGAAACAGCTGCACAACTTTTATTTTGAAGAAAAAAAAGTTGAGCCTCAGAACAGTGTGTTTTAAAGAGAGAGAGAGGGAGAGAGAGAGAGAGAGAGTGACTCTGCATTTAAGACTTTGACCAGCATGTGGAAGAAGTGCTCTCAGGGCTGGAGTAATCTAACAACTTTTTACCTGGGTAGCACTTGGCAAAGTTCCCCCTTTTTCTTGCTCAGTTGAAAGGAATCCAGTACAATTCCGTGCTTCGATCACCTCGACTCCAGTTTTGCACAGCCAGACTGGTTTGGTAGCGCACAGCCGTGCCTGGCTTATGTGGCCTCTATGGCCCTTTTCTGCTCCACTGTCAGAAAGAGGGAGGGAGGCTTCCCCCAGCACCAAAATATCGTTCTGTGTGCTCTCTGCAGCACAGTAGCTAAGAACAAGTTTCCTGATTACTCCCTGGTCTTTTTGGAGTTATTTGCTGGAAGAAGTCTTTTTCCCCACTTTAAATGGATGATTGTGTTACAATCAAGAAAAAGCATCTTCAAAGACCAATCTTTAGGTAAGTGATGCTATTACTTTGAACTGAAAATGTTATGAACTTTACTCTCTACATCCTATTTGTTAACTTAAAGTTCATGTGCAAATACACAAAAAAATAGTTCAAGAGAAAGAGTTTAATGTTGCGTAGCCTAGTAACAGATTATTTTGTTCTTAGAATATTTTTTTTCACTTGTACTGGGACTTTATAGAAGTTCTTTTTCTTCTCCTCTCTGTCATCTGCATTCTCTAAAGTTTTGTGTGGGATTGTCTGTATTATGAAAGAGGAGCAGCATAGCTCTTTAAAACTTTTTGTGTGTTTTGTTTTCCTACAGCTCTACAGTCCCTCAGTGTATTCTGGAATTATAAAACTGTTTAAACGTGGAACATGGTTCTTGGTTGGTTTAGCTGATTATGTCTGGATGGCAGAATTTTAATACTTGAAATGATCCATCTTTCAGAGTAAAGTAGCTTGCTTGCTGGGATGTGCAGACAAGTGCTTAAAGTATAACTAATCCATAAGACTCGTCTGATAGGAAGGGTTCAAGTGTAAAGAGTAACAAGTTGGAGATTTTGTGAGGTGATTCTTCACTGTTTCCTACATATATTGGTTTGATCTATGAAACATCTTTCAGATTATTTTGTATTTTAAGTTCAATTATAACATTCTTTTCACAAGTCAGGATTAGATACAGTTTAGTTGTGCTTTTTACCACAGGAGAACTCTTTCTTTCCTTTGGCCAGTCCTAGCTTCAGACCAAGTGACTTTGAGAGGGAAAGAATGTTTCTCAGACTGCTGTGAATGAGGATGCAGTGGCTGTAAGATTAAATAAGCCTCCAGTAGCTCACACTTCTGTTTATGGCTGGTAATATCTTTAACAAAACTCCAGCTCTTACTGGGTGATATCAGTAGGATATTGTAACCACAGTGTTGATATGACAAATAAATATGAAATTATAGATGGTCCCAGAGCAAATACAGGATTGTTATTTATTGGATAGCCACTGCTGATGTCATGTATTATGGGAGTACAGTAACAGTTGGTATTGCAGCTCCAGAGTAAGTTCAGACAGGTATTCATGCCAGGATTGTGTCCTACTAATGTTATATGTGGAGAAATCTTTCAGCAGTGTTACAGTTAGGCTGTGGAAAGAGCATCTGGACAAAGGTTACTGTGGGAGTGAAATGGCTTAACTGTTAACCTTAATTTTAATGTTCTATGCGGATTTGCTATGCAATTTATATTGTAAATTAAAATAAACATTTTGCAATTTAAAAAGTTAAGAAGTTACTTCACAGACAGCTTATGACTGATGATTAAGAGATATTTAATATTTTCCTCAAGTGATATATTTTATTTAAGCTCATAGTTTAATTGAAGATATTTCTGTTTAAACATCAATAATTATTTTTAAGGATCTATGATAATTATTTCATAAACTGTAACTGTAAAAAAATATTTAAAATGAACATTTTTCACAGTCTTTTGTGGCCATAAGAACTGTGTGTGAATAAATGCGTGTTTCCTTATGTGTTCAGGAATCTGTTATAGAAGTCTTCTGTAGTGAGTATAGTACTGGATAGTTTGCAAGAGCTTTCTTAATGAATGTTTTCCTAAACTGTCTTGTGGGAGTGAACTTAATTCAATGAAATACAAGAAGTTTCAACATTTCTTACTGAAATCCATTCCTGCAAATATTCTAAATACAGAACGGCAACTAACTACTGTTGGCATGCTTAATTCAGAGCAAGAAAACCCCTAATATGGAAAGCCCCCTAAGAGTACATGGCTCTGCAGTGAGTCTTCTGGCAAAAGATCTCTGTAATACTACAGTAAATGCTTAAGAATTGTTTCCAAGGTTGAGACCAACATAATATTTTAGGCAACTGAAACAGAAAGACAATCTGCGTATGCCATAAAGATCGTATCATGTGCGGTAAATACAGATGCTATCATAGTATATTAAAAAGCTGTTTTTTTAAATGTGTATTCATTTTCCTTATGACTTTGGAAAATATTTCTCCAGTGAAAAGGTGTTCTTTTGCAAGAATTGTCGAGATTTAGCCTCAGTTCTTTTAATCTTTTCATTTTCTCTTCATGTGAGTGAAATGGTTTTACTGAGCTCAAATCACATTGAGGTAACTGATCTGTAGTCTAATAAATTTTTACCTTGAAAAGAGTAGAAAATACCAAAATTACCCAGATTTTATATATATTCATATTTACCTGTGTTTCACTTACAGCCAATGTTAATAGTAAGTACTCATAAAAATTAGTTCTTGAGAGCTATGTCAGAACTTCATAGGCATATGTGAATACCTTCCTACTTAGCAAAGTTACATTTACAGTGGATTTGTACTTTTACTTGAGTTTCCTTCCCAATAATGTAAAAAATAGGTTGAGTATTTTAAATAATCCCTTCAATATCACCAGTCTTCTATGTAAGTGTATGACTGATGTTATGTTTCAAGATGGGGGAAAAAAGATATTTCTGACTAATTTTCAAGGGGTTTTTATAAGTTCTGAATTAATGAAGAAGTGAAAATATAGAAATACTAGGAATAAAGTGTAACATTTGGTATTGCTACCCAGTAGTGCTTGGAAATAAGTAAAAAATTCATTCAAGAATTGTAAGTGTAGAAAAAGCCAAGCTTATGAATCATGTTGAACTGATTACTAAAGCACATACATTTGGATAAAATTTCATTATTACATCAGAAACCAACTGCCAAATACTTAGATATTCCCGCATTCCTTAATATGAAAAGAACAGTCTGCTATATGGAAAGATATATTTTAACAGAACTTGTAGCTTGGATATTCACTGGCTGTGTTAACGCTAACAGAAATTACTGAGGTCATTACGTATTTTTATTAAGAACAGCGTCTTGAGCATCTTTGCTATAACTGGAGATGGTGAAATTAATTCACATGATAAACAAATCAGCTTTCTCCAAGAAAACAGTGGGAGCCTCATAGTTTTGACATTTAATATGGGACTGCAAAAAGCCATATAAAATACGCTTTAGGGAATAAATCCTTCATTGCCAACTGCATAGGTTAGCTGACATAGTAAGTGTTTTTCTATGATTTCTGTAAACATAAGGATCTACACAGTCATTAGTCAAGACATATTGAAGCTAACATTTTTGTGCACTGCGCTTCAGTCTTTTGGGGTTGTGTATGACTTTGGTCTTCATGGTCTTGACTGTGAATGGAAGCAAAAGGATCAGAGTATCACAAGAAAAGTTGTTCTTTTGGTGTCTCTACCTTGGCAGAATCCAAGAAACCCTGGAATTATTCCAAGAAGCACATAGCCTTGAGATTTCCTGGTCAATAGCAGTTGGATAATATGAAATAATTTGTCCTTACTGCATAATGTCTTTGGTTTAAGACTCTTAATGTGTTTAGAAATATTAATGTGTTAGCTTCAAAATATCTCTCATTTCTGTTCTGCACTTCTTCTGTGGTCTCGTGCAATTCTGGAGCAAGGATTTTCCCTTAGAGCTGTAGGGACAGGAAAATAGGGCTTATGATGCTGAAAGCAGAAGAAAAAACAAGGGTGGAAAACACTTATTTTCCAACTTTTCAGGGAGCTCTATTATCTTCTCTGTGGTGTCTGTATAAACAACAAAAAAATTATGTACCTATGGACAGCCTAGAAAGTAGTAGACTTTTAGCTGCTTAGGAACTCATTAAAAATGATGGGTTTTTCCCTTTATTTGTAGTGGTCTTCAAATGGGTCCAAATTATGATTAACTTTATAGTGTGTGTAGGGAATAAGCAGATGTATGGGAAACTTTGCCAGGTTTATGTTGAATTGTGCAGTGCAATTACAATGAATCTACATTATATATCATTACTGCTAGTGGTAGATTAATTGTGAATTAATGCAGCATATTAATTTAATGACTGACAATTTATTCCTGTGGTGTAGGAGGAAGGTGGGCAGGGAGAAGATGGAGTCATCCTTTGCTTCATGCTCTAGAAAAAGTCTGGAATGTAAAAACACAGCTCCACAGTAAGACCCTGGACCCTGAAATCACAGTCTATTTCTTGATTGCCCCTTGCCCTAATGGCACAGTTTACTGGTACTTCTGCAGAGCCACATATAGTCCATAGCTGTGGCCATCCTCTTGGTGAGGTTGCTAAAGGTATTTTTCTGCTTATGTGCTTACTTCTACCTCTTCCCGTGTGGCTTTAGTGGCTGCACTGATGGGTAAATACACAAAAATATTGTGTAGTTGTGTGTTAGTTTAAAGTGTTGATAGTGTTTTTAAATGGCAGTATCTTAGAAGAGCTAACTTATACATTGTAATGAGAAAGAGGTTGGTATTAAAAAGTAATAATAAAACAATACAGCTTTAAGAGGAGGATTGAGAGGACAGGAGCATCTGCTCCTAGCCTGATAAGAAGCTGTGAAAAAAGAATTTGATTGAAGCAGTAAGTGAAGACATTTTTTGAGAACATTATGAAGGGTGTAAAAAATTCTTTAAAATTCAGGCTAATAAATTACACCACTTTTGAGAACCATGACAATTCTAGGAGATGGTGGAAAGGAAGATAAGATGTAAAGCAGTATGTCAAAAACTTGGACAGTAGGTGGCATTTTGTAAATTAAAAAAGCAGGAAAGACAGAACAGTAGATTAAGTTGGGAAAAAGCATGGAGAATCCCATTTTCAGACAGCTGATACACATTTATTCAATAAGTAGATTGAAAGGAGGCAGAACCAAGTATGTTAGAAATGCAAAAGAAAAGGAGCAAATGTCTCACATTTGCTTTAAAGCTGTTCAGATACATTTGAACAGCTGTCCAAATGTTAGTATTCAACCCCTTAATCATACTAGAAAAAGGTGAATAAATACGTTTTAGAAATTTCAGGGAAAAAAAACTGATTGAAATTAAATTAATGGGTAATATGCTAGCATAACATGCTCTATAGTACAGGTAGCTTTGCCATAACAAGACTAAGGTAGGAAATTGATGTTTACAGCCATCTCAGTAATGGTAGTCTAGTGTGGGTAGGCAGTTTCTGTAATTTTTTTCTGTTATCTTTTGATGTACATAAAAGGAGAGATTTTGAAGAATAAAAATGAATGCTTGCACATGTAAACTTATTTAATGGAAAATTAAACACTTCGTAAGTCAAGATTCCCATGATATCGAGTTATAAACAGAATATTAGTTTGGATTGTTCATTACTGCTTTCTCCTGGTTTGGAAATCAATTTCTAATTACATTACGTGGTAGGCCCTTAAGGGCAAGCCAAAATAGTATAAACACAGAATACACTGAAAGTCTATGGCAGGAAAAAAAAAAAAAAAGACATTTTAACTGTTGTGTCTTCCTGACATACCCCGTTCTTGCTCTCCTATTTAGTGAAGATAATTTCCAAGCAGATTAATGAACAAATGCTAAGGAGCATCTCAAGACTATCACTAACCCCAACATACGTGGTTCTGCTACACAGATGTATCAGGATTTCTTTTGCTTTGAGTGCATTTATTTGCACACAGGCAAATTGGAAACCCGGAATGTCTTCCTAGTCTGGTGATTAAACCAGTGGCCATGAGAACCATCTAGCCATGATTATGGTGGAAGATATTCACAGAATCACTATGATTGGAAAGACCTTTAAGATCATCAAGTCAACTGTAAATAGCCTGGTTTGATAGAAACAAGTGTTTAAAAACGGTATAAAGGAAATTTACTTCCCCTTTTTGCTGTTGCTTCTAGCGGGAGTCAGCCTCCCCTCCCTTCTCCACCAGTTTCCATCCCCAGATAGGGAGGCAGGAGACTTGCCTTCACCCTGGTCCCTGACCCCAGCTGAGTGTTTAGCCAATGCATCCTTCCCATCACCACAGATAAATTAAAATCTCTGCCTTTACAAAATGTATAACCAGCCTATCACTTAAACATGCAAAACAGGGCATACTGTCTTCGCTAACTCCTTTTCTTGATGGAACTGCTGCACTGAACCAGTTAAGGTTTTCATCATGAGCTTTCTTGCATGGATACAAAGTATGATAACCTGAAGGCAGGTGTGTACTCTGTGGGAACGGCAGGAACTAATGCTTCGGCAAAGCAGAAATGAGTAGTCTTACCAGGTGATTTAAACCTATGACTTTCCAGAAAAGCATAATGCAAGGAAAGAGTAAAAGTCTCTCCCATCAAACTGAAGGCCTGTGAAATAAGAGTGACTCTTTTGCTACAGCTCCTTCTACTACCAGTTTGAAAATACAAATCACTGCTAATCTGTGTGGTGGACCAGTGATTTCTTTTCACCATATTCATTTACAGTTATTCTTCTTCACTCATTGGCCTTGTCTCTAAAAAGTGTAGAACACAGCAAAACAGGGTTTTTTTTATGGCTGTTAGGTCTGATGAAACATATTTCCCATGCAATTTTTAACAATGCCAGGACCCCAAATACTTGCACATGTAAGGTACTTCTTCAATCTTCCTCCAGAGTAAGTTAATTCTGCACCAGAATGAATTATATTTTCACTCTCGATTTTTCAGTGAAAGTAGGAGAAAAAAAAATTCCCCAGTAGGGAAAAAATTAATTCAGCCTCAGATCTCAAAAGAATTCCATTTCTTTGCTGCCTGTTGTCCTCTCCATTTCCTAGGATATGCAAAAAATTTAACTGTCTTCTTTTGAAATTTCTCTAGTACCTTCTTCAATGCTTTCTTCTGTTGAAGGGGTACTACCACAAAGCCAGGTGACAGCTGTACAGACACTGCTCATCACTCCTGTTTCTTCAGGGATAATAGACATTCCAATCTTCTTTTCTTAACTTCTCTGAAAAGCAACTAACTGTGCTTATCTTCTGTTGCTCTTCTGCTACTATCTGAAAAATTGCCTCCTGTTGATCCTGCTTGGGGCATAAACCTGACTTTCCTGAGAATGTACTTCCAAACCATGCAAATGACACTTTAATTCCAACTAAATGTAATCCTTAGAGATGAAAATGTTAATCTATAAATGCACATTCATTCCCACTTGACATTTCCTCTTCAGAAGTCTACAATCAAAGTTAGTGTTAAATCAGTTCTTGATTCACTAGGAACAAAGTAAAGGGAAAGTTGTAAGAAAAAGCTTGAGATTACATAGGCAATACTGTTTTTCATATGATATGTTCCCTGGAAAGTGTAGTTCAGGGCAGAACAAAACTGGATATACAACAGTATAAACCAAAATGCTTTTCACTTAAATAAATAAGCATGAGCTCTTTAATGAACTAAGTTAGGAACTTCAGTAGGCTGAAGAACATGGAAAAATGCAATAATACTCACATATCAGAAGCTTTTGTTTTCAGCTGTTGAAACACCAGAATAAATGGTCCTTCTCCCAAGTCTGTTCTTAAAACCAGTCAGCCTTTCCTCCACTGCTTCAATAGCAATCCAGACTAGAGTTTTGGGGGATTTTTTGGGGAGGTTATTTTTGTTCTGTTTTTATTCCATTCTTTATGCCGCATTGGCATAAACCAGGGGTCCTCAAACTTTTTAAACAGGGGGCCAGTTCACTGTTCCTCAGACACGTCGCGGGCCGCTGCACTGTCCCT
>JAVSBS010023729.1:34837-60333 GCA_033124195.1 Coracias cyanogaster | reverse complement strand
CCTTCTCTGGAGACTTTCAAGACCTGTCTGGATGTGTTCCTGTGTAACCTGCCCTGGGTGAACCTGCTTTGACAGCAGGGTTGGACAAGATGATCTCCGGAGGTCCCTTCCAACCCCTACTATTCTGTGATTCTGTAACTAATATAAACAGTTACGTTAGTTTTAATATCTTCACTTGTATACATAAACTTGTGCATAGCCTTAAATGAAACTGTCTTCATTTATATGTTGTGATCTCAGTTTAAAATTAGCCTGCCCAATGTAAAACTAATTAAAAAAAGGTAGATTTTTTTTTAGTATCAAGCTTAACTCATTTTCAGTTTCCCAATGTGTCTCTGCAAGGCATTAGGTTGTATTTTGGAGACATAACAAAACTTTAACAAGAAGTGTTCATGGAAATGTAGAAAAAGAAATATTTTCCATTACTTCATCTTTAAGTTTTGAAATTATGATTATAGTACTAGGAGACTTAAGTCAGGAATGTTGGATGATTACTAAAAGAGCAAGCAAAAAAAGGGCAAATCATGGAAATATGATTTATTGATAAAATATTTGTAAAAATTATATCCATGTTGAAATACTATAATAGGTGATCTCTGAGCGTGGATATTTATAGGTCATTGTATTATTATGAAAAATGCTGCCCTGAATGTATTAATCTTGAAGATTATGCTTTACCATAATAAGAATAAATCCAGCATTGCCTATTACTACTTTCTGTGGTATGTTACCATGTCCAGATGGAGATCCTTTTATGCTAAGTGATGTACTGATGGAGACCGTCAGTGCACTTTGATGATAGATTCATAAAAAGTTAAAAATATTAGTAATCTTATCAAAAGGAGAGGATAGCTCAGGGGGATGGCTGTGGATGGATGTTCAGTGAGTTAAGGGGAGGGAAAGCCAGGCACCACATTGATGCTGGAGGGGAAGATAAGTTCATAGTTAAGAGTAGAGGAGGAGACAAACCTTGCTGTTTTTTAAAGGAGAAAATAACTACGTATTGGTAGTGGCAGGGGAAGAGACCTGGGTTTTGGGAAAGGCTGAAGAAAGAGCTGGTGATTGTGGGTGGAAAAGGACATATGAAAGGGGACAAGTAGGAGCCTGGGGCCTGGTGTAAGCAAGTTAGTACATGTCTAAATTGCAAATTAAGTCTGAAAAATCTCTTTCCCTTACCTCTGCGAAACTTGCAATGGAGATGTAGTTTCTCCAGTACTCTGTGTGCCCATTGCTGCTCCAGGAGCCACTGAGGCACTGAGGGCTTGTGGTGACTGCATGGTGACTTGTGGCAATGTCAAACCAAATTTTGAGTGTTGCTGTTTCTACTCCAAGGTCTTTACTTGCTACTCCAAATTTCTGGGCTTCCTCTATGTCTTTTTTCCAAGCCAACTCCTTTGTTTAATGTGGCTGATGACCATCTTCCTCTTTACATAAACAGTTTGGGGAAAGCACCCCTTCAGGGAGTTTTGTGTATCCCATCCACAGACACTATTTACACTCATGCTCTGATTTTAACCGCTGATGTTATCTGGCCCTTTTGCCATAGATGGACCCTGTGGATACTCCCATAGATGCAATTGAAGAGTCCAGATTTTAAATATAGGTTGTCAGCACCAGAATTGAACTTGATGATGATTGGAATATGTAAATAAATATAAAAAAAAAAAAATCAGTAGCTTTAGTGGCAGAGGAACACCCAGAAGTTGAATAGGAGTTTGTTGGATTAAGAAAGGGAGAAAGGATGAGAAACTTTATAATGTGAAGCCAAAAGAAAAAAAAGAGAGAGAGAGAAATGGATAATACAGAAGTTAAAACAAATTAAAAGAGGAAGAGAATGAGTGACAGAATATGATGAGAATCATGGAAATATAAGGATAAGCAGGTGGTGAGCTGACAAAGAAATTAATGAGAATATGGTCATTTACAGCTTTCCATGCTTACTCATCCCTTAATACACTAAAACATAAGTTGTGTTAATTACTCCATGTTATCTGTAGGTAGACGACAGATAGTGACACTGGCAAAATACATGAAATATTTACTGTTGGCCTGATGGGCTGTTTGGCACACCGCTGATGTGCTGTTTTGTACTATTCCCAGGCAAACCTTTCCAAGGTTAATGATGAATTCAAGAGACATTACAAGACCAGTTGTTGAGTCATTTTCCAAATGGCATGAGTGAGTTTTGTGATATTTCTCGTTTTAAAAAATGTCTGACTTCTTAAGGTACTTCAAGGGCTCTGAAAAATCCACTCAGGAATCAGATCCTGGTGGGCTTGGTGTTTTTTTCAGTTTGCAGAAGTTAAGAGAAACAATTTCATGATCACCAGAAACGTTGACATACCGCTTTCCTCCAGGCCTGCATCTAGTATTTGAAACATTGTCCAACACAGATAAATCAGTCTGCATCTGAAACTAAGTCAGATATGGCACTTGGAGACATGGTTTAGTGGGACTTGGCACTGTTACATTTACAGTTCCACTCGATAATCTTAAAGGTCTTTTCCAACCTAAATGATTCTTTGATTCTATAATTCTAATCTGTGCTGTCACTCTGTTGGAGCTCAAAGGCTGTCAGTTCATGTTCAGACCTTAAAGAATGCTGCCCTTGCCATGTGATGGTGGTTATTACAGACTTTATGGGTAAATGCTTCTAATTTTTGAGGAAATTAGTTTGGTTTCCTGGTGGCACCAACTGAGAAGCATTTTGTGCTGAGCTGATATTTCTTAAATTATTAATCCCCTAATTTTAGAAAACACCATTTTCAGCACCTGAAGAAGAGGTCCTACCAATCTCACACTTGAAAACTTATCATGTGTTTTCTTGTGAATTTGGGTAGACATGGACTGGAACACTTGTTTTATGTAGAATAGGTAAAATGCATTGGTGTGAAACTAATGTATTGTGGTAACCTTATCTGTTGATAATGGACAATTATATGAAACTGTTTAAACACAAATTGTTTAAATGGTTGTGAACCACATTAATAGCTTCCTTAATGCTGGAGAAAGGATTTCAGCACTATAATATGCTTCATAAAAGTTAGAATTAAATGAATATTATACCTGAATAACTAGGATGTTGTTTCTTAATAATGAACTTTATTTTCTTGAGGTTTTGAGCAAAAACAAATTACTGAGTCCCTGTAGAAACACGTACAGATTTTAAACAGTTTTCAGCAAGGCTAATCTAGCCAGAATGATAGCCCCTTCAAGGCCCAAATTAAAACCTACTGATGTGTTGCCACATCTCCCCTCTTACTTTCCATCCTCTTAGAATGTAAAAAACAGCTTTAATTACTCTATTACCTGATGTAAAACCAGACTATGTAAAGATTTGCTTAGGAATCCTGAAGTCTATATCTTAGTATGGGCTGAACTGCAACTGACACCTTCCATGACCTGAATTAGATTCTTTGCATGTTCTCTCAATATCTGTTCACTACAATCAGATATGCTGTAAAAACATGCCCAGTTTGCAAAGTTTGTTTCCTTAGTGTATGGAGGAATGGATTGTCATCAGCTTCTTAGTAAGCACTTTCTCCATGTGTACCTCTCTGTCTTTCAGTCATCTCTTTGCTTGAGAAAACTAATCCAGTTCTTCAGTATTGCCTTTCAGGTAGTGTTTCCTAGATTTCTGGGGCTTATTATTGTTTTCTTTCTCAGTCTCTGGTATGTTTACAGCTTTCTTCAAACTGTGATTCCTGCAAACAAACAGATTATTCCAGCAACAAATTATCTAAGTCCTAGTTGATGGACAAATAGTATGTCTTATGTACACAACTCTATCTTATATCACCTCATCAAGACTTGCTTTTTTATCTTATCATCCATTCTTACACATTATCATTCTCAATATAATTTCCAGACCATCTTCTGCATTGCAGTTGCCTCATCAATTGTCTTAATCTCCTTTCTATAATACTTTTCAATTGTCTATGTTAAATGCTATTTTGTGTAATAAGGAGCATTTCTCCAAATGAAATATTTGCCTAACCTCCTAGGTACTTGTAACTTTACCCATTCTGGTGAATTTTGCAAGCTCTTATCACTGAGCTTTATTTTTTTAACCAAGAGAATATGCAATGCATGTGAGCAGGTATGTTATGATAGCCAGCTTGAAATGTGCTCCTTCTTTGGCAGTGAACCATTGCTAATTATTTATTCAATCAGACATATCCTCATCTGAGGTAATTTTATCAAAGTTACGTTTCCTCACTTTCTTTCTCATGAGGACAGCAGGAAAGACTTTATTAAAGCCCATATATTAAATAACTACTTCCTCCTTACACACTGGACCAGTTAGTCTAGCAAAGAAAATTGAAGAGGTTTTGACATTATTTGCTTTGGACAAATTTGTTTTGGCTGTATTTTATTGCTTTTTTAACATATTTGCTCTTATAAATGGGTTTATTAACTATGACATTTGTTCCTTTCTATGACTCTCTGTTAAATTTTGGACAGATGTATTTCCAAGGTTGTTCTTTACCTCCCTGAGGATAGATACTATGTGCTTTTTCTCAGCCCTCTAATACACCCCTATTAGCGTATGAAGCTTTAACTAAAGACTGAGGGCAACATTCAGCTAGTTCTTTAAGTATGTTATAGTGAATTTCAGCAGGCTTTGCGTATGTGAACCTGTGTTAGTTTAATTTGTTTCATGCATCAGCTTTTCTGATTTGATTCCCATTCACAGTGTATTTCTGTTGTTTCTTCCTTTCTCCTTCCTTTTCTGATAGCTGTGACCTCTGAAGGTTTAATAATTTTAAGTGAAATTTGTTTACACTTTCCTATCATAGCGTATTTCTGTTATTGTGCATAAGCTTGGAATAATGGCCCATCATCCCTCTCCTTCTGTGGGTATCTCTGCTTCTTCAAACAATTAATTGCCCCCAACTCCATCCTATATGCTTTGTGCTCTCTGCCATATTATTTTGCAAAAAAAAAAAACCCTCAGAGCTCTTGTCTCATTATCTTTGTCTGCTTTTGGCAATTACTGTTCTTCTTCATCTTGGTAATTTTCTGTAAATTTGCTTCATTGTTTGGTCCCTGTAGTAGTCGTTCAATAAAGCTACCTCTTCCCAAAGCCCCTATAACTTTCCAGTCTTTTTACTTGACAACATTTGTCTACATATTTATTTATTTATCTCTTTTGGGCATTTAGCTTCAGCTGGAAGTAAGAGTTAGAATGCTTGCGGTGCTGCTGATTGCTTTACTGCTCTGATGATTGTGTCTGGCAGTGCCATCAGTGAGCAAGGAGGAGCAGTAGCAAGCAGAGAACTGATCTTCTGCCTCAGGCAGAAGAATATTTTCTGACTGCTATCTTGTACTGACTCCTCCTAGCAGAAGAGTGAAGTGTTAGTTCTCTCACCAGCAGGAATCATTTCTCTTAATAAGAGTTTTTGGATAGAGGACTTGCAATGAAGGCACAACACTGCCAGACATATGAGTAGGCAGTGGCCAGTCCTATGCAGCTGCTGACTTAGCTGCAGTCTTCACTAGTTAGCTAATTTCCTCAGTCCATGCACTATATTCATCTTGTTGATGAAGTCCATTGTTCCAGGAAGTTTCACACTGAAACTGTGCCTTCCTGCTGCTCTCCTGAACTACGGAGGGACTTCCTTGGCAGACATCTCCCAGACTGAGTGGTGCTTCTGCCCAGCTTTTTTGGCAGGAATAGAGAGTGTAGTTATTAGCACCAAGGTGGATGCCCCAGTGTCAAGATCATTTTGTGGGTCAAAATGCAGACTGAATAGGAGATAGTAGTCTTGACATCACTTTGCTTTCTACCCACTCTGATTCTTCTCTGTAGCATCTGAAATAGCAATGGAAAGACCTGCCTCTAACTATTATCAATAGATGAATGTAGCAGGCCAATTCAGTTTGTCTCCCAACTTTATTAGAGTACTTCTATACAGCCAAACTAATATGACATCAAGACCATAGTAATGTGTAACCATACATTATAGCATGCATTACAAACTAGAATGCGTTAAAGCCTGCCTACCAGGTGGAGAAACTAGATCAGGGTTGCAGGACTGAGTATAAGCAAAAAAGTAGAACCAGGGCTGTAGTCAAAAGACTGGGAAGTCTGCATGGTCATTACTGTGTCTTAGCCATTAGGAATCAGCTCCCAGAGGAAGCCCAATAGCAGCAACTTCTCCTTCATTCTAGTGCAGTCAAAGAAATTAGTTTAAATAATTGCCAAAGGAGGTTGAAATTAATCTGTTTGACTTGGCACTGAAAGAACTACTCACATGAGCAATAAAGCCATGAGTTACCACCTCTCATTTAAAGATGGAATGTGACTCCAACTCAATTTAGCATGGGCTAACACACCAAGTGCAAATTTATATCTATTGTGCTGTTAAATAAGTTGTGAACAAATTCAGGAATGAAAGCAAAATGAATTTACCATCCTGAAGGCTCTCTCTCTAAGTGTCCAATTTATTTTCTCTTATGAAATTAAGTGAAATCCAAAACAGTAGACAAACAGCATGGATTACATACATTACAAATTCTCAATGTTTAAATGTTTAAAAGCACACCTGCTGTTCTACAAGTGTTTGTTTAAAGTAAGAGGTGGGCTTTTTTCTATATATAAAATTCTCCTCATTTTGTGTAGTGAATATTCACAGAATAAAGAGTGACTGGATGAATTGGATTGCTACCATCACTGTCCCAAGATGTTATATAGATCCTGAACAGATCTATTAATGTGGTGGTTTTTTAGGCTGCGGGACAGATGTTTGAAACTTCCATGTAAAGCGGCCTTCTGAGATTGCCAAGTATGCATTTATAGAAACATGCAAACTGGTTTGGTGGAAGGAATTGATTTCATTATATCCGTATTTTTTCCTGATTATCCTTTGATGGTGTTTCTTTACTAAGTAAAGATGTGATCCTGCAAATAATTGTGCCCATGTATAGTCATTATTAAGTCTAATGAAATCAATGAAACTATGCGTAAGAAAACACTGTACTTAGCGGTTAAGATTTCACAATATCAGTCCGTGGAAGGTAAAGAAAAAAAATATGCCCAACAGTGATTTGGATTGAACACAGGGTTATTTTTAATTCCATTCGCTTACCAATGAAAAGTAAGACTTTAAGACTTCTGTAGTACATGGAGTGATGATCAAATTGCATTTACATAAAAAAGGATCATATCTGTAAGACGTTAGCATGTAAAGAAAATGCCAGCAACCTGGGCATAATCGTGATTTTTTTCTCTTTAAGGTGATATAGTAAAAATTTTGAGTAAGTGTGGTACATAAAACAGTTGTTGATTCAGTTCACAAGATAGTATTTATTTAATGCTAATATTTTAATTTTAAAGCTCTATCATGTAAGTTTACAGAACCTTTGGTCCAATTGCTGAGGCAGACACTGTATATCTCTCAAGACTGATCCTGCTCTGTGTGAAGACCAATTGAGAAATAGTCTGTACGCTATTGTTAAAGTTATCTTGATCATTTACATGGTGCAGTACTTAGTATCAGATAATACATTGCAAAAGGAAAGTGAATATTACAGTTTCACAGTATGCAGGAAATTTGAAAAATGGAAAGTGGCTTTAGAGATTGGTGACTGCTCCAAGAGCAACAATCTTTTATGTAGTAATTTGCATCTGAACAAAGTAGGTAAATGACAATTAGGAATCATTTAGTGGTCATATATTAATTTCTTTACTTCCAGATAAATACTTTTTTGTTTTAATTTATGCATTAATGGGTTTTACAAACAAGTAGGGATTACTGTATTTACCCGTGTTGACTTCATGATTAATAGAATACATATAGTTAATCAGAATAAATATCTGCTTCAAATCCAGTAACATTTATTAGATAAATCGAATATTTTAGAAAAAAAAAAGATAAAATGATTAGTGATAGAGGTTCTACCATATATTTGTAAATTATTTTAAAGCTTAATGACTGTCATTGTTAAGACATCTCTAGTATTATTTTCTCTAATTTAAGCTTCATTTGATCCACTTGGATGGATTGAAATACTTATCTTCCTAAGACTGTTTCCCTTACTTAAACATTGTAGACTGCATGCTAGGAACTCTTTAAACTGGCTTTATTTCTATACAGACTGAACTGCAGAAGTTTTATTGAAACGCTTTCATTTCCATATATTCAAGGCTTTTCTCTCTAGTTTTATAGCCAATTTTCAAAATCTTCCTTGAATTCTGAACACCTGGTTGGTCTGCAGTGTTCCAACGCCAATCTCACCAGTGCCAAACACAGAGATGTATCACTTCTACATCTACTTAAGATTTCCTTGTTATGTGTCCAAAACTGTACTTCACTCCTTTTAGGTACAATATTCATATAACTCATGTTTGGCTGGTATCCCTCACAATACCTGTGCAAGGCTACATGTGTAGCTTTACAGTACATGTAACTTCATCTGTTTAAGAGCTCAACATTTTTTTTTGTTGGCTTTATGACACCTATTCACTCAAACAAAATGAAACAAATACGACAGTTCAAATTATCTGATCTGATATAAAAATACCTAATCACTGGATGAGAAGGTATTCTGGGCTTGGGCTCATAGTGTCCTCTTTTGGTATTTTACCACTTAAATCCCTACTAGGATAGAAACCAGTTTCAGTTTATGGATCGCATGCTAATCTCTCAGTCACAAATAACTATTTTCAAACTTAGCTCAGCGACTATTTCAATACTTAGCAGAGGAGTGACTGAAGATCTGCACTTTGTGATTGCCTTAGGGCATAACAATTAGGACACTTCTGTACAGTATCAGACACCCCTTCCATATATCAGACACATTAAATTTGAACAATTGCAAACCTTAGTGATCAGGTTGGATGAAACTTCATTGATTGTCCTTAGTACTTTATTAAATCTTCTATCATTTCAATTATGTGAATATTTTTATTGGGTTTTAGTAATTAAAATCACAATTAAAATTGATTTCTTAATTAAAAGCAAACGTGCTTATCAGTGAATAATTCAAATTAAATTTGTTATCCAGCCTTCCAAAACTATGTTACAATCATAGAAATATGTTGCACACAGTGTTATTGGACTCCCGTATGAAGTTTCTTGGTGCCTACCATGGTACCCTACAAAGGATCTAAGTTTTATTGCAATATTGTAAAATTCTTAAAAGAAGTATTCAACATCCTCATCAGATTTGCAAGGCAACACAGACACTTTCCACTCCAAACCCCATGGATCCTGTCTCTCTGTAGCGCTCTGCTGCAAACATTCTTAATTTCCTGGTTACAGGGATCCTTTCATCTGGGCCTCAGCTCTTCAAGTGTTACCTCTTTTTGGTCACCATGGGGTATCTTGAAACTCCATAAGATTTCACCACAGAGACCATGAAAGATATATTTATTCCTCCTATTGCTCAGTCTGTTACTGATCTGTTTCCCTTGGAAAAGAATTTTCAGGAGGAGGAATAACAGATGCCAGTATATTTGTCAGCACCAGCTGAGCCAGCCATCCTTTAATCGTACTCTTTTATCCCAGATGATTAGAAATCCTTCCAAAATCCTATGAGAAAAGTTGCTTGACATATGTGTGGAAGCAGTCCAGGAAAATCCTTACAGTGTTGGATGTATTGCACACAGCTGTGCCTAGCTAATAGCTTTACCCATCAGTGAAGAAATGTTGAACATGGTGAAATTCCTTTGGCAAGCAACAGATTCTTTACCACCAATCTTCAAGAAAGCAGATTGTCATTTGTGTGGGCCTTCATGTGAGCAGTTCTTTACTTGTCCTCTGCTGGACTTTCTGGTGGTAGAAGCAGTGAGCAAAAAGTCTGAATAAGAGTAGTTTTAATCTCTTCCATATGTAAAAGTCCAACTGTAATTGTTCTATAAACTCCAATACAGGATTCCCAGACCCTCTTTACAGACTAATTTCATTAGTGCTTGAGGGAGTTTCAAATCCTTTACTGATGATGCTCATCTTATAAACAGAACATCACTGAATGCACTTTGTGCTGACTCAGTAGATTCTCACATGCATTGCAACACATGCCAGGCATTCTTCAGCATTTGAGATAGTTCTTTGAGGAGTGCAGTTCTTACAGAAAAAATTTATGAAGCTTTACAGTTTACCTTACAGTTTCCATGTAATGGTAAGAATACTAGAATTTTCCAGATCTCCATTATCAAGAGAAAATTGGGAAGATGATGTCAGAAATATCTTAGATAAGCTCTGCATCTGTTCTTGTATGAGAGAGGCTTCAGTCCCTTCATCATCTTTGTGGTCCTTCGCTGGACTCATGGAGCAGTCTTATTCCATTGGTGTGAAGGTATCAAGCACCTACTCAGCTTAGTAACATGAAGTATCAATTCTTATACATTATGTTCCATTATGCTAGTTGCCAGATATTAACTGTATCAATGGTATAGTTCCATATGACATGGTTCTGGTAAAGTGTTAAACAGTTCTTACAAGGAATACCAGTTACATAATAATTTTATGAAAATTCAGAATGTTTTGCTATTACCAAGCACGGACTTTGACCAGACAGATCCAAATTGCATCAAGAAATACCATGTGTGCAACATCAGATCCAAACAGGGAAGTGTTTTGTTTGATATACTTCTTAAAAAATATGCAAACAATGTTTTATGGTACATAAAACTCTGGTCCCAAACCTCTGTCTGACAGCATGAAACAAGTTGTTGCAGCTTTTCAAATCTAAATATAATTTTTTGTAGCTCTAGCCAGGTAAAGGAGTCCTTCCACATGCTGTCAAAAGTTGAAAAAAATTACTTATGGGGTTGTTTGTTTATTTTTAATTTGTCAGTGTTCAGGATGTCAGTCAAGGGTAGACAAAATGCTGACAGTCTATTTTTTCTCTAAAGTGGTCATTAAACATGTCTACTGGCTGCAGTTTCAGCAACAAGAGTTTTGCCTGCTTGGAATCTTATAACAGAGGTCCATTTTATGTCATTTGAAATTTGTCAATGAAGTTCTGATGTTTTAAGGCTTCCAGTTAAAAGTGTTCTTAATTTGAGCAGAAACTGATAAAATTATAAGTGTCAGAATGTAAAGTTGCCTTTTATGATAAAAAAAGGTATAAATCTGTATGACTAAAAGTTAAAAGGTGTTGTTAGATATTGGTAAATTAGGCTTAAAAATACACACTTCATTTTGCATAAAATGCCATTACTGACTTTTAGTGGTTTTTTCCATTTTCTGCTTTGAGAATATTTGGCTTATTTCAGATGTTTGGCACCAATGTTTGTACTGAGCTGTGAGATGAATTAATATGGGATGTTCAAAGGTGCAAAAGAAAAATATTCTTTCAGGATCTTTGAAAATGTTTCCTTAAAATTGTTTGTAGAACAATGAATTTCAAGACGTTGAAAAATGCTTCAGGATCTAATACTGGCATCAGATACAAGATACAAGATGTGACGAAGCAGATACAAGAGACCCAACAGGCTTTTGGAATGTAAACCAGGGAAACATGGGAACTCTGATGTTACAACATTTTCTTTAGTCTTGACAGATCTCCTGGAGACAATTGAAGAAATATTTACAGGCATAATATTATTTGTAGATATTCAGTTATGAACATGTGGAAAGAACATGAACAAGATATAGAAGTGATGCTCTGTTGACCACGAGTGAAGAGAATGAACCTGAAGAAAATTAAACATGGCACAGTAAATAGGTTGATGTAAAGGAGTTACTTGTGAGTCCTCATTTAATCACTGAGACCTCTAGGATTACTTCAATTAGGGTCATACTCTTAGAATAGCAGAGGAAGCTGACAGGGGATTTCAGTGAGGACCTTCTGGCTATTGTATTTATTTCAAATTTCCTTCCAAAATAAGCCTCTACTGTCTAACCCTCAGCAAATCCTACAAAACTTTGTGTCCCCAGCAATAAATAATGTGGTAAGGCAGCTTTATGAAGAAACTGTAGAGACCTTTAGAACACCTTCAGAAGTTGAAATTTATAACGTGTATGTATTATTGAGAATAATAGATTATTTTTATCACTGTATTTTAATCTAAAATGAGTCAAATAATACTTAAAATAAGTAATCTCATTCTGGAGTTACATATGGAATTGATTAGGAACGTGTGCGGTCTTTTCAGAGATTTTTTCTTTTGAATACCTCTAGACACAAAGAAAAGCGCTCCCTCTTTATTGCGCTTTTGGGGAAGGGCAACTCAGAACATTTTAGTTAATTAAGCTGGAGTCACAACATGGAAGACTTTGACAGTATCTGACTTTGGGCAAAGTGGTTTTTTGATGGGATAAGTGAATAAATAAATGTATAGAAAATAATTTCTTATACTAAAGTGTTATAAATTTGTGTTTTCCTGGATGGTTTCTTATCCATGAGTTTCAAGTCCTCCATAGAAAAAATTAAGTGGTTTTTTTTTTTTTTTTCAGTAGTTATGGAACATTATGCAAAGTACAGTGATTTCTTACTATGATAAACTTTGATTGGACAGGAAAACTTTGGCCTATTTAGGGGGTATACAGGCTACTGTCTCTATTCTCCTTCAGAGGTGAGTGCTCTGCCTCCTAATGAAATATTTAACAATAGAAGCTTAACATGTTGGATAGCATTTCCAGAAAGAAATTGTTAATGGAAATATGAGCTGGAGTAGCACAGGAAAACAAGTGAGGAAATGATGTTTAAAGGGAAATGAAAAATATCTCAACTTTAAACAAACATATCCTGTGAGTTGTCATTTCTTGAATGGGAGGTCATAGTCTGCTAAGACAACCATGCGTCATCTGCAGCTCTAGTAGGAGCCAGATGCTGTGGCTGTGCTCTGTTCTGTGCTAATGCAGTAGTTTTAGCATGTGCTGTAGTAGGTAGCTGCAGCAGGAGATGGGGGACAGTGAACATTTCAGGAGAATAAACTTTTACATGTAGACAGGCCTCTGGGCAGTAATACAATTCAAGTGGGAAATAAAGACAATAAAGATACAAATGTAGTAGAAGTAATGGAAATAATAAAATGCAGTTGGGCAAAACTTGCTAAACACTTTCATTATAAAGACCTGTTTCCTTAATTTATAACCTTGTCAAACCTACAATGAAATTTTCCATGCTAGGTGGTGGTGTTGGTTGTTTCGGTTTCTTTTTAATTAATTTGAAGGTTTTTAGCCGAAACACTGGAGACGTTTCTGAGGCAAAAAAATACTGTTTTCCACTTGAACAAAAGCCTGTTGATTTTACTTTACCTGATTCTTGGGTTCCCTGGTCCTTGAAATGTGACAGAGAGGTCATTTTTTCATCTGCATTGTACCTTTTATTGTCTTCATGGAGTTTTATCTTCAAATTGATAGTATTAACCTTCTACTGATTTTGATTTTTAATAGACTGGGTTTTAGCTTGCTAGGGTTGTTAAACACAGTCCCCAAGGGATTATGTCCAACTCAGAGAGGTACTCTGTCTTCACAACTCCTCTGTGCTGACTGAATTTGGATTGAAATTAAAAAGCAGCTATACTAGGGGACCCAAGATAGTCACATTGTTCTCCGGAGTGCTTTTGTTAGCATTTTTGCTATGAGGTTCCTGCAGACCTGAAACGCAGGGCAAAAATTCAAGGTTGTCAAAATGATTAAAGCTACAACTGCTATATAAAGCTCAGCAAGAATCTGCTAAGTAACACAAATCAAAAGCCCTCACACATCCTGGGTTTTATTTACAGTTGTGAAAAAAGTAAAGAGAAAAAAAAAAAATCTTTGTTTTAGTCCAACAGAATTTCAGCGTGTATCCAGGTAGCTTTCCTCCTGACAGCTCCATGTACAATATAGTGCAGAAAGTTGAAATAATAGCCCATTTTGGGGGCAGATTTTTCTTTTTTGATACCTTACAACTGAAGTCCTGCCATGCACAGCTTTCATAAAACTGTAGTTACCTACTAACTTCTGCTGTAGAAGTGAACTCCTCTCCTTTTATATTTTCATTTTTTAAAACCTTTGTAGAAACAGAAGAAAGTGAAACATAAACCACTGGTATTAAACATTTCCATGACTGATTCTGGTCATACCAAAAAAAGATATTACAAAATTTGCTGTTAAAGAGAAACAAAAGAAGAACATTAAATTTATCTTGGTACTTCTACTAAACAATGAAAAATTATGCATTCTCAGGGAGTATAGGATTCCAAAAAAGATGATTAAATACTTGATTCTGCTTTTAGGATGTGTTTTAGTTATACTTGTCTGTGCACTAGTTCATAAAGCTCTTCCTTCTCTCTCTTGATACCTACTGCAAAGAAAACTTCTATTTTACTATGAGAACACAGTACCACATAGTCAAGGGAATGAGAGTGCATAAACAGTGTCACTGCTTGGCAAAGTCATTTGCTATCCTATCCCCACTTCACCTGGTAATTTTTGGGATTATGTGACCATCTGAGTTTTCTCAGATGAGAAGGTTTATAGCATGTAGGAAGTAAAAAGCTCATGGGAAAATTCCCTTTGTAACCTTTTCTCTGTTATTTTTCTTAAATGGTAGCTCTCTACTCTCATCTGTGTAAAATGTGTCTACCTTAGTACAACTGTTAATTATTTTGTTCCTGTCTTGATATGAAAGTAAAGTAGAATTATTCATAAAACTACTTCAGTATGTCTTCTGACTGGTGAAAAAAGAGAACTTGGGTTTCTTTTTTTAAAAATATCTAATAGTAGAAAAAGGATATGAACTTAAGACATTTTAGCCCTGGGATCTGGGAATTAATTTATCTCTGACACAGAACTGGTGATCAGCCTACAGTTTGTTTTGATGATGATACTTTTCTGATTTTTTTAAAAAAAAGATTCCTTCCTCCCAATAAAATAATCTTAAACCACATTGTATAAAAAGGGTTTGATACACTGATGTATGTCATTCTGTGAAACATAGGGAAATCACAAAGCTTTTGAAGCCTGGGCTGTTTCTCACCATCTTTATATTGTGCTTCTTAATCAGATTGGAATGTGCCCAGTGTATTTTAGGATTCCAATGTATTCTGAAGAAGGAGGGCAAAACATTTATTTTGTGGATTCAAAATAGAACTTCAGTGGAACTATAATTTTATTTAAAGCTGCTAATTGCTCAGGTCCCTTTCAAGGAGTACTCTAAAAATAATGAATGAACGGTTGTGGAGTGTGAGCTGTCCACTATCTCTAAGTTGTATCTGCCTAGGTTAAGGTTGTGACCTAAAAATTGAATATCCTGAAAAATTATTTGCTTCTGCTTCTATGTTAAACATGTATGTTCATGTTCAGTGGTCAGTTTGTTATTGAGGTCTTTCCTGCAAGCGTTGATCATGTCCTCAGATATACTTTTAGAAATAATACAAGGGCTATCATTCAACACTTTATGAACAAAATTATAATAAACAATGTAAAGAGTAGACATTTTCTGACCTAAAATATTTTCTGAAGAGTGGCATTCTTCTACCTTTGTTTTTTTTATGTATAAACTAATATTTGCTTATGGAAGCGTGAAAGATTGCAAATAGTTCATATGACATTACCAAGTTTCCTGTAGGGCTAGAGAACCCTCATCAAAGAAATGTGGGCAAGATCATTAGTGCATGCACAGGTAAGAAAACAGTTGCATGGGAAACTGCACTAAGTAAGTATTTTCCATGCTGGGCCTGTCAGCAGTTTTGAATTTTTCCCAGCATAGCGAAGAAAGGTACAAAATAGATAAAAGAGCAGATTTTCTTGTGGATTTACTAACACTTCAAACCACCCTCTTCTTATGCTGCTAGGTTAGAATAGTGCATATACGAAAAAAACCTTCTTATGGGAAAATCAGTACTACAGGCTGGCTCCGCTGTTTCTTACATAATTCATATTAACTTCCTTGCTGAAAGCGTCCCTTTGATCTCACTGATTTTAATTTAAATGTTAATTTTTCTAGTTGTGTTTTATGTACTTGTTGCTCTGCTCAGTTAAAGTTTTGTACACTCTATTAATATTGGTTTTCTTCCTTATAGTTTAACTATTTACCACCTTCTCTTTTGCTACAGCTTTGTCAGTGTTGCCTTTTTTTTTTCAGGACAGAAGTGGCTTAATAACTAGCCTAAACCACAGCATAAACAGAGACAGTCCTGCATGTGAGCACATCTCAAGGTTCTATTTAATCAAACAATCTTTCTACGAATATGGGTACAGAAAAGGAATAGGTCAAGACTAGCATTGAAAACCTTCACCAACAAGGTTTTCCTCTGCTGAGATCACAAAGATTACTCAGCTAATGCAGTGTTTTCTTATTATGATGTTAGGTATGACCTTGTGCGAAGGCCTTTTCAAAGTTTGTATTTCCTTTCAAGATCCAGTTTCTTACTGCATCTAAACTTGTTGCTGTCTTCTCTCTGAGTCCTTTTGTAAAGAATTGAACAAAAAAAACCACAGTAATTTTGGCCGGTTGCTGGAAGCAAACAGACTTATGAGGGTATATACAAGGTTACTGTAATGGGCAAAGGTGAAGATGATTAGATGATTAGGTTTCTGGCTCATAAGTCAGAAATACCCTTCAGCTTCTTAGTGTGTCAGTTTGTACTGTTGTGTGAATTTAGAAGGAGCATAAATCCCCGAAAGAAAACAGTTATTTTGTTTTGAAAAACCTCCATTGTACACACATACGATAACTCCTAGGGTGTTGAGTGAACTTGTTACCTGGAGATGTAACTAGAAGTCAGGCTGTGCTCAGAAAAATGCAGCCTGTCTGTATGCTGTTTTAAGGATAGCTTTAGTAAGAAACAGCCTGTTTTGTGTTTCACTGTGACTGGAATAACACCCTACAGTGTTATTAAGAGTAAAGTTTCACACTACAGCAAACACTACACTGAGGTCCTTTTGGCTGAGTGTTTCCTTCCCGTCCTTGCCACAGCAGGATGCATCAGTAGCCAAGAGGTGAGTCAGTTTAGGCAGGTGAGCCAAGGGAAGCCCCATTTCTTTTTTGTTTACCTGGGTTGCGGAGAGTGCTTTCATTTTCTTCAGCTCAGGTTGCTGAACTGACTCACCTTGTGACCACTCCAACAGGTCCTTTCTTGAGAGACTGGAAGGAGCATGTGGACAACAGGGGAGAATAGAGTACGGTCGCTGCAGTGGATATCAGTCACTGTTACCCTCATTTGGTGAAATATGAAGTTAGGTCTGGCAGTAGACCTATTACCATTTAAATTCTACTTTCACCCCTAAAAGACAGTCTAAGTTTATGTTACCTTCTGCTGTGAGGTGCATGTCCCTCGTACAGCAAAAGAAATCCAGAAGGTGGACTGCCCATGTCTTAGCTGTTCAGGGGATGTGACCCTGTAAGGGCTGTATCACAGAATAGTTGTTCACAGTGTAGCCTATTCCCCCCTGGTTCCATTACTGCATGTTTTTTTTAGCTGAAGAAAGTTTGCATAGTGTATTGGAAATATAAACAGAGCTCTAAAAGCCACAAGGCGTCCTTAACTACAGTGTCATCAAACCTTCTGTTTCACAAATAAGTATCATGTTTTCCTTGGCTTTGTTAGCACTTTCTCACTGTTACTTTTTCCATCAGTAATGCTACCTTAGTATGTCAGAATTCATTACAACAGTTTTAAAAGGTACAAAATCACTGTACTGCAACAACACTTTGCCTCCTAATTGTCCTCAGAATGAAAAGCTCTTTCTTATTTAAAAGGGTTGGTTTTTTCTAAAGGAATAAATATTCCTATTACGTGATTTGTTTTCTCTGTAATCCTGTTTCCTGATAGTTGCTGAACATTGCTTCAAATATTTTGCCAGTTCAGATTTGTTTCTCAAACAAACAGGAGGTTTTTATAACTAACACTGAATCAACTACCTAATTTTGGAAAGCAAAATGTTTCCATGTTACAAAGATTAGCCAGTAAATGAATATTAACTTTTGTTTCTTTGTGACATAAATAGCAGGCAGAATAACTTTGCTCCTGGCAATTTTTTTTTCCTCATTTGGGCCACACAAAGTAAGTTTGTTTCTTAGTAGTTAAATAAAAGTCTTAAATCAGGAAAGTAAATATCTGCAAAGGTATGTCAATAAATTGTGCAACTTGTTAAAACATTCTGAATTGGGATAATCACAATGTTTAATGGCATATTAGTACATAGTGTACTTCTTAGTTCACTACAGCTAACTTTGAGTTGCTGCTCTGTTGACAGTTACACCTGTGCATTCTGGCTGACGTCAGTTGGTTTTATATGGAAGTTAAGTAAGACCAGTAATTGGCACTAAACATAAAATGTTCTGTTTGTAAAGAAAACAATGTGTGCAGAAAGGAATGAGTATCAAGAGGGTTTAAAAGCTTTGGCATATTATTAAGAGGAAATATTTAACAGGATGGTTAAACTTTAAACTAAAAATATTTTCCTGTTGGCTTTATTAAAAATATCTCTTTAGATTTTAAATGAGAAAAAGACACCTATAGACCAACTGTAGTCACCATGACAACAATGTAAACTCACAGAACAATATTACTTGGCAGCATAGTTAGCTTACAAGCTAGTACATCAAATCGAACATAGAATAATCATAGAATCATTAAGGTTGGAAAAGCTCATCAAGTCCAACCATCAACCCAACACTACCATGACCACTAAACCATGTTGTGAAGTGCCACGTCTACACATTTTTTTAACACCTCCAGGGATGGTTATTCTACCGCCTCCCTGGGCAGCCTATTCCAGTGCTTGACCACTCTTTCAGTAAAGAAATCTTTCCTAATATCAAATCTAAACCTCCCCTGGTGCAACCTGAGGCTTTTTCCTCTTGTCCTATCTTGTTACTTGGGAAAAGAGACCAACACCCACCGGTTTTCAGGTAGTTGTAGAGATCAATACTCTTCTCCAGACTAAGCTGTCTCACTTCAGCTAAAATCATATGATTTCATTCTAATACATGAGCAAACCATAGCACAAAACATACAGCCCTATGTATTGAATAATCATTGTGAATTTCATTTGAATATATAAAATCTTTTTTTTTTAAAGAAAGGTCTTTTTTTGGGAACTGTGATTGTCTTCATTCTTTTCTACTGTTTGTGAAAATAGACAGATAACTTTATTGACTCTGCAGCTGGGTAGTTTATGTGTTTCTTTGCAGAATTATGGAAAAGAGAGATGGCAATGACCTACCAGTGTTGAGTCATCCAGCCATATCTTTTGCCAATGCAAAAATATTCCCCAAACTACACTGTTATTGTCTTGTCTAGTTTTAAAAGTTTAAAGCTATGTAGATTCCATTGTTTCCCTTGGGAATCCAGTTTGTGTCACTGCCAGGAAGCTTTCCTGATATTCAGCCTCAATTTTTCCATCTTTAATTTCAGGCTATTAATATGAGAGTCTCATTCTGAATAACTATTCTACTTTTTGTTTATGATCTCAAAATATTTGTAGATGCTGTCAGTATACATATATCTGAAAAAAATCTATGCTCAATTATTTTTAACTTCCCTCTTTAATTGAGTCTTCCAAGCTCGCAGCTAATGCTTACTCTGAGTTAATGCTCTCTCTGAGCAATTTCTACTTTCAAACATTTTGCATTGTTATAGGAAAACTTTATTTTCTTAGACCAAAGTCATATGGGAAGTAATGCTCTTTTTCTTTTCCAAGGTGCAGTTAAACATCTCCAAATTAGAGGATTCTTTTTTTTCATACAAGCATGTATATCTGGTGCCCCGAAGTCTATCTTGGTAGTGCTCATTTTCAGCTCTCTCTCCCTTTGAAATACATACTGAACCATGTTCTCTCATATTTTGCTTAGCCTCCGATGCTGTGAGATTATTTTCATAATGTTGTTTTCTGTGCATTTGCAATACCTTTCAAATCCTCTTTGTTCTCACGTGGCTTGAAATCTGAAAATTTCATTACTGTTAAATAACATAATGTTAAATAATTTTATTAAATATTAAATAATAAGGAAAAAAAAGTTTTAGTCCTGGATATTAGCAAAGATACAGCATCTCATCTTGATGTTACTCCGTTTATGATTTTCATGCCAATTTTCAATTCTCAAAAGTACCTTCCTTTGTGATCCAATTTGAATTACATTTCCAGGTATTCCAGTGTCCAAATCTTTCTGGAAATGCAGTGATACTCTTCCTACTCAATTAATCTACTTGTTTTACTGCTCCATCAAGAAGGCACTCAAGATTACATGGTTCAGTCCTTATAAAACCCAAAAAGCTAAATTGCTCATGATTGCATAATTCCCCAACTAACTAGTAAACTATTCTATTAATGTATGTTCTGATGTACTAGGGACCTACAAATTCAAATGACTTGCTGATAGGCACCAGCATCACAGTTTACTTCCCGTCATTATAACTTTTCATAGGTCTCCACTTGCTATTAGTTATGGATGTTGTCAGTATATTGACAAGCTTTGGGGTATTTTGCTTTTTTTTCTAATTCCTTCTAGAAAGGCATATTCAGACCACTCATTGATACAGATGAAATTTCTTCCTTTGTTCATGACGATTATTGTGTTTAATGAGAAAGAAACTCTGAAGACTTTGCTTATAGGAGGTACTTATAGGAGAGTGACATCAATTGTCAGCACAGTTTAAAAGCAGTGGTGGACTTAAGGGACTGCTTGCATACATCTATTTGTATCCTGACAGATTCATAGCACTGGCTAATTTAAGACCATGCCTTTAACAGGTACATTTAGACCACCTCAGTTCCTAGAAGAAACTTTGTAAATCTTACCTTCAGAGTACACAGAGCAGTTAATTATCCTAGTGCTGGACCAATTCAAACAGCTGTGCTGTGGGATTCATCATCTCTATAGTTCTTGGACCAGCTGAGCTTACGTAGTGAATTAAGGGGTTTACGCAAATCTCCATCTGAAGTATTTTATCACTTCTTATTAGACATAGATACCTTTATCTCACTGCTCAGTCAAGACTTCCTTGGAGGCAGAAAAAGCACCCTGTGACTAGATTCGTAATTCTTAACCTGGTGAAAGTGTGTGGCACTGAGGGATTCCTCAGCGGGGCACTGGCTGTAGCAGTCACCAGAGTGCCCACATGGAAAACGAAGTGTTTCTTTCAGAAGATGGCAGCTGAAAGTAAATATCACAGAACTATTGGAAGAGGTGTTCCTGACACATGCAAGATAAAGATAAAAGCTTTTTTTTTTTTTTTTTTTGAGAGTATCCTAACTCACTTTTATAATGGAAAGGAACATACAATTTCCTGGTAGGAATCCAGTGTGCAGTGTAGTACAGAGAGCTTTGTACCCTTCCCTGAAAGCTCACAACTTTCCTGTATTGCTTACAGTTCCATAGTCTGTAGATAAAACCTTTTGATGACTCGCATAGGTGACTGTGGGTTAAAACAGATGAGTATTGTGATGCTGCATATAGTGCCAACAGGGTTTCAAACTGTGGTTTATAAATACGTTAAGAATAACTAGAAGCAGGAAACAAAATGAGCAAGAAACTAGAAAGATATCATAATGACATTTTGTAAATAAATGATAAATGTTATTTACACAACATAACGTTATACTGAGACATTCCTTGCCAAAGGACATTGTGAATGCCAGTTTACATGGGTGCGGAAGAAGACTGAACAAATTCATAGAAGAGTGATATATTTCTAGATACATAGAAACGATCTCTGTTTCAGGGAGTCCTTAATCCCCATAGGGCTGGAGGCTGGGGGAGTATCAAATATCACTGCATACTGATACTCTTCACTTCCGCGGATATCTGCTTTTGGCCATTTTCAAAACTGACTACTGAGCTAGATGGACTTTTATTGTGACCCAGTGTGGATGTGCTATATTACCAAGAACAAAAATAAAAGCAGATTATGCCAGTTTTTGCTGAAAAGCTCACTCACAAACTAATAAGATTTCACTAGAAAGGCTGAAGAAAGAAAAAAAGAGAGGGAAGAGACCAATGTTACTTGACTTAGGAAGATGTTTGGTTTAACATCTAGAGCTAATAAAAACCCAGGATGTGTCATCATATGGGAAACATTCATACCTATTTCTCTAAAGAAAGAACTACTTCTGCAGAAGCCTGTAAGATCCACAGGGTGATTAAAGGAGATCCACTGTGTTCAATAACGCAAAATTAACTCATGGTCTTAGTTATCAGCAGCAAAGGCTACTTTAACTTCATTCAATTAAGTAGATAAGCAGCTGTTTCATATATTCTTTTTTCAATATTCCAGTCTTATTCTAGTTGCTACAGCTGATTTTAATGATGTTCCCTTAGTAAAGGTAACTTACATTGTAAGAAAGGAAAATTTAGCAACTGTTCCTATAGTATTGAAGAAAGTGGTTTTTTTAATGGCCTTTACAGAGTTGCATATCATAGAATTGTAGAAAAATTCAGGTTGGAAGGGACCTCTGGAGGTCTTTTCTAGCCCTACCCCCAAGCAGGCACACTTGGATCAGATTTTTGCAGGATATTGTTTGGCTGAGGTTGGAAAAAGAGGGTCCATTCTTGAAATCCATGGATGGAGATAATAGTGTAATTTAATGGTGTTCTTTTTTAAAAATCTGTCATTAGCTAAAGAATTCTGGCTTTATCACCTGTTTCACGATGAATAATACACATACTTTAGCTGATATGTTGCTATGATACATGCTTATCAATGTGAATACATCATGCTTACTGAATTGTGGTGCATGAACATCTGGGGGAGGTACAGTAGTTCTCTTTCTGGAAAATAATGTAACATTGTGTTGAGAAAGCTTGGCTATTTCTTGTGAGTAATGAAAAAAATACAATCAGGCAAATGCCATTGCACCACAAAGCATAAATCAATGGAGTTTAAACACAGCAGTTGTGAAGTTTTTGAAATAAATCCCCCAAAACTTTGAATTTAAAAAGTCTGGAAGAATCAAAAATATTTTGCAATCTGCATGTAGTTCCCCTATTATATTCCAAGTAATCAATAATAATGTTGTGCAATCACAGCATGATACTTTTAAAGTTCAGAAAGGGATTTAGAACAATCACCATTGATTTTTGTTGAGTAACTCTCAAAATTAAGGCCCTCATGTATAAAGCTACTTGCTTATGTATATCCTTTTATTTGGGGATCTAGTGAGAGGACACCGAGGTACATTTTCAATATGCAAAGGAATTGGCAAGCAGGCATGATTTTCTGTAAAGATCTCCTGATGTGCCTCCAGGTATGTTTGTGTGCCAGTGCATGTGTTGCAGCCTGCAGAGAGTAGCTGGCGAGGTTCCAAGCTCTGCCTCCCATGGGTCTTGCAGAAACCAACCAAGAAAATCCATGTGATATCTCTACTTAAAAAATATCATGGGGGGAGGAAGCAGACTGGAAAGAGTTGCTGATCATTGTTTAGCTTGAGCAAGAGCAACTACAAAATTTTACACACGTTGGTAGAATAGGTGAGCTCAGCTATGTGTTCTGACACTGAAATCTGTGAAGTTTAAATGTGGAAGTAGGCTGTTGACTTAAAATGGGCTGGTCATGACCTAGAGTTATGCACTTGCTTAAATAGCTTGCTTATTGAAGGACTATTTCTGTCATTTGTCTGCTGATAACTGATCTGATTTACACATCAGAAAAAGCAGTTATTAATTTAAGTTGTACATTTGGTAACCAAACATTTGAACTCTGTCAAGCAATATGCACCTCTGACATAGCAGGAAAAATGTGTTTAGCATCTGGGCAGACTGGAAATAAGGCAAGAAGCATCTGCTTCCAAGCACTTCATCTGTTTCTCCAAAGGCATATGGGAGACTTATGATAGGTTCAGGAAACTACTTCTCCCACTTCATATCCTTTACCATTGCTTGTGGGTGCACAGCAGATGAGGACTTTGGACAAGCAGTCATCAGAGGAGTTCTTAACTGAGCTGAAAAACATATTTTAAGCACAAAAACTTTTCAAGATCATAGTGAAATAAGATCCACATTTCAATTTGGTTCTGTAGAGTTTATTTATAGATGGGGATAAGATTTGAGAGCAATAAATTATGTAGACTTTTCAAAAGAAAAATGTAGCTGAATAATCAGAGTTTCTTCATCAATACCTTTCAGTATATGTCATATCATTTAAATGTAAATACTAAAAGAAAGGTAATTTTTTTTTAAAGTATGTCTTGAGAATGCTCCTGAGGTTAGTACTGAGTAATTGTAAATACTGTAAATATTGCACATGGAAAATACCAGCCGTTCATTCTCTGCTGTAGAGTTGTTTGCGCTGTTTGAGAGGAAACAGGCTCTTTCTTTCATGGAAGTTTTGTAATATTTACATGTCGCCTCTCTCCCAGTGACTTTCAAAGCTATTTTCTACATAACAAAATAGTTTTTTACATTATGAATGCAAATCTTGGCATTGGTACAACACTGAACATCTAAAATATGGCAACCCGTTTAAGTACTTAATAGGCAGTAACACTGCCCTGGTGTTGCTCTTTGCTAGGAAGCAGAGGAACTGGTGATGAGAATTCAGTCATTGTGTAACAGAGACAAATTTAGAAAGGGAGAGTAAACAAAATTAGGATATCTGTCATTTAATGATACTGAAGTATTTATCTCATCCTGTGCAAGAACTGTGAAAACATGAGACAATTACTCTCATGTGGTTTGAGAAAAATGAAGCATTAGGCATTATTGAGTTTTTGAGCAGACCACTTATAAAATGGTTTGTAGATTTAAAAAAAATCCTGTTGTCCTTGCTTATTTTACTAGCAAAAAATATTTGGTAACAACTAGCAGCACTGAGTTGCACAGCTAAATGTCACTTGAAAACAAGGATGTTCTCCAGTCTCTAGCTCTGTACGTGCACATATATTTCAATGAGCCTAGCTTTCATGAGTGTTATTTGAATTTTACAATATTGGAGTTCCATGAATTTTTTGAAAACTGAAGCATCACCTTGTGATCATTTTGAACATGATGCAACTGAAAGCAAGACTTTTTTATCAGACTGATTATGGTTTCTGGCACTCTAGAATCATCTGTCTTTAATTCAAGAATTAGGAAAGATAATGAAGGTAATTTTCTTACTGTGAAAGAGTGACTTCAGAGATTTATGACAGATTGATGGTTATATGTGGTTTACCTATCTTATTTTTCAATATTATGAATCTATTGAATGAAAATATCCAATGGTTTCCAATAGGTTTATTGCCAAATTTTATGTCCTTCAAATTCCTTTGCATTGAGGAGTAAATTTGTCTTACTTAGGCTACTTGAGCTTCTGCATTTTAAAATGCAGAACATTAATCAATAAAGTCAAAGAAGAAAGAATATATTTTTTTCTTTTGCAAGTTGATCTACTTTGTACTTCACTGATCCTTGTTTTCATTACGAGAAATCTACATTTGAAAACTCCCTTTTGGGTGAAATGGTTATTATAATGAAGTATCTTACCCAAAATTCCAAATTTTTCTTTTTTTCATAATTAATATTAGTATTCTAGTTTCTTCAGCAACTTAGTTACCAATATGGATCCACTGTATTGTATCAGTTACAATATAACTAGTTTTTTGTCATTTGCCTGTGCTATTCAGTATGGAAAG
>JAVSBS010023729.1:13912-34300 GCA_033124195.1 Coracias cyanogaster | reverse complement strand
GTTCTACTAAATAAAACCCCACATTACCAGGCTCTTCTGCTTCGTATCTTAATGTTTTAGCATTGCTAATTTCTATGGAAATAAATTGTCTTGACAAAAATGAAGTTAACTTGTAAGAAACAAATTGAGTACATTGTCACAAGGATAGAAGTTCATGCATTTCTTTGATAGGTTTATACTTAGTTTACTCCTAGTTTTGTTTGGGTGCCTTGGAATTAAAAAACTTATAGTAGTTTTTGTTTTTTTTTTTTAAATTTCCAAAAATTAAAAGGAAATTGATTAGGAAATCTTAGATAACCTACTGCCTATATCTATACAGCATAGAAACTCTTTATCATGTATTCATTGTAAAATGTGATGAGCCACCCATTACCACATTTATATGCATTGGTGCTTTTTCCTCAAGACGAGCTGTAGAAGCCAAGTAGATCTACAACGTTTGTGCTTCAACAAGTTAATAAAAACTCTTTTTTTAACCAGGAATAAGAAATTGGTAGGATTCTTTAGAATATTTTGTAAACCTTTAATTGATATGTGACCAACTTGAAACATTTTTTGAGATTATATTGACAACAGAGCCACCCCTTCCAAGGTGGCATGGTTCGGGTGATGCCAGAGCAGAGTATACAGGTTATAAAAGAACATCAAATAGCATATTGCTGATTCTGTAGAGCCTTTTACTTGTAATTCTGAATGGTGAAATGTGACAAACTGACTGCAGATTTCTTCTGAAAGTATTTCTTTCAAGCCATTTAATGATTGATAGATTTCTATTTTTATGGAAGATTTCAACAAAATGGTTGCTTTCACATAACATATGTTTTCTATGTGAGCATGTGCTTTTTTTTGGAAAGCCATCTTTTAAGATAACTTCTTTGTTATTTTCGAAAATTAAAAAGTCAGCTTTGATATCCTCCATAAAATTCTAGACTATTTCTAAAAGAACTAAGTAAAAAAACTCACCATATTTTTTTGTCAAATGTGTTTGTTTAGGCTTTATTTTTCCCATTCACATAAATACTTCCTAAAGTTAAAACCAAGCACAAAGCAAGTTTATGTCTTTTTATTTGAAAATCACTGGGTCAGATTCATAGTGTGAATGCTATGACCTGTCCTTGTTTGAAAAGGATAAAAATTACAAGATGAGGGTTTTTTTATACTTTAAAATTCAGATTAAGTCATAATTTAAACTATTAGCATCTGGACACAATGTATCTCCCAGCTTAAAAGAAGAGTAGGTGAGATACCTGAGTATTACATGATGTGAAGATGAGAAGGATAAAAAATTTTCCTTTCACTGAATGTCCTTGCTCATTTAGTACAAGCTGTGAACAGTAGGCATTTTTTCGCTTGTTCCCAACATCATTTTCATGTTTTACCTTCCTGTGAAGAAATTCTTCTGGCTGGGGAATGTGCAGGGCATGAATGTCCCTGACCTTGAAGGGAATTCCTCTATCAGGACTCATGAGACTTGAGCACTTCCAGGCCTTTGTAGCTGCCCTGTCCCAGCATACACTGAATTGAACAGTTTTTGAGGCAACCCAACGGGCTCAATAACAGCAAATGAATAAATGCATCTCTCAGCAGAAAGTATGTAAAAAGTGGCAGGGCAGTTAACTATTAATTAAACAGTGGCAGTTACCCCTGTCTCAGGAAACAGCAGGATGAGACTGTGATCTTTTCAGGTTTTCCATAGAAAATAATCAGGAGAGATCAGGAAGCTGGGAACTTTCATACACTTTTACTACTATTACACTCCTCTGCTGATGCACCAGTTCTTTTTTCCTCTTTTGCTTCTATTTTCTTTTGGTACCTGTTATTATGATGAAATTCTAGTAATGCTACTAGCATCAAATACGTAAGCAAAAACGATAATAAAATGAATATGCCAGGCTCGTAGATGGGCCCTGACTTAAGAAGGATGAGAACATTTGGTCTTCTTTGGGCCTTTTTGAGCAATGAGAACTCTGAAGCATTTTGTAAAACTGAAGGTATGGTCTTGCAGCTGACAAATGACTTTCTAACCGCTAGAAACACATTCAGACATTGCTATGGAGAATCTTCTTCAGAGGTCACTGAGTGGCTAAGAAGCCTGCGTATAATTATTGAGAGTTTGGTGCCAAGGCAGAATCACAAGTGAAGAAAAGAATATCCTCTTAACCTTTAGTTCCACTTTTCAGCTGACATTGAGATGCAGCTCATGTGGTACACAGATAATACATTGTTCCATGTTTCTTATGTTTACTGCAAACATACAGTCTTTTTTCAAAATCAGTTTGGCTATAGGAATTAATAGCCAAATTTAGATAAAACCATTTGCTTGGAATAACTTTGGAATCTCTTAAAATTAGTATTATAGGGCACTAGGGTTTCTGGGAAGGTTTTATTTTAGTCTCCAGTGACGTGATATGGTATGCTGTGCAATTCTGCAGCAAAATAGCTGGCACTATTGGGAAAGTACAGTTTAGTAGTATTTTCCATTGTTCACATATGAGGCTTTCTGATTTAACAAATAGAACTTCTTTCCTTTGGAAAACTGTAAATATTACAATTCTAGATTTGCAGTAGAGCCAATTCAAGTGTTCTCAGAAGCACAGGCTAAACTTAATTTTGTCTCAGCACTGGGACAGCTGCGTTCAGATTCCTACTATGCAGCTACCACAGATGCTGTGCTGTGTGAAGCTGGTGGCTTTTCTGACATATTTAAGTGGGAAAGAAGTATGAGAGGGTCACTTGGATCTTAAAAGAGCTGAAGCAGGTGTCTGAATTATTGCCAGGCCAGGATTTTGCTCTGTCTTGTAGACCCTTTGCATGTTTTGATGGTTTCCTAAAAAATAAAGCAAGCAGT
Organism: Coracias cyanogaster; assembly: GCA_033124195.1. Taxonomy (NCBI): domain Eukaryota; kingdom Metazoa; phylum Chordata; class Aves; order Coraciiformes; family Coraciidae; genus Coracias; species Coracias cyanogaster. Next base: position 31,452 of record JAVSBS010023729.1, on the reverse strand, counting down.
CTGAGTTCAGTGGAATAGACTGTGTGAAGATAGCAGAATGCATTTATTTACATTGCTTTTATAATGATTTTTTAGAAGAAAACATCTTATATATAGTAATGGTAGTGCCATAGGCCAGAAGCAAAGTAAAATAAATTCTAGTAGCTGGAATCTCTCTAAAGCAGATATATGTATGGCCGTATATCACTTTTTACAGTGTTGAGTGAATAGTGGTAAAAGAACAGAACTGCTGTCTTCTTCGGTCAAGATAGTCTCAAAACCAGAATAATATTTCAATTTGAACATGTAAATTAAACTAAATTAATTACTTGCGTACATACCACAGATGTTTTCCATAGTCTGAATACATTAATTTTCTAGTTTGCAATAGATAAAATAGCATTGTATTAACAAATGCTGTTTTATTAAAAAAAAGAAAAATATACCAAAAATTTTATGCATAGGGATATTTTGTACAGTGGCCATGAATCCATTCATACCTGCACAATTTTATTATACATTTCCAATGATTTTCAGAACCTCAAGAAATGGAAAGATGGTAAACATTATTTATCATCCCTTTAAGGATGGTATTTGTACCATGGTCATGGCAAATATCAGAGAGCTTATGGTCTCTGTACAGGTGGCTATAAATTCTACACACAGAAACTGCCTAGAAAGTTACTTTGATTGGTTTAATGAATTCCATTTATTGGCATGTGATATAAAGGATTGTGCATAAATCCTAGTCTGTGATTTTGTATAAATGAAACAATGGAGGTAAGGAGAGGTAAGACATGTACCTCCTGTCAGATAAACTTTTTGAACTCCCTGTGGGCCTAGTTAGAGTGGGAATGCAAAAGATGCAGGTTCACTAAATCCAGCCAGGACATTCTGGTAATTATCCATTTAGACAAGCATTCAGTTATTTCTTGTGAGCTGCTGATTCCTCTGCTCCAACTATAAGTGTTAGCTTGACATAAAAATATGTGCTTTTAATGACCAGTGTTCATCTTGTACAATTTGGAGGCTCTAAAAACATTAGTGCTTTTAAAATTAAATAAGTTTTGGACTTCACATACAATCATAGAGCCTAAAAAGTGTGATTGAACATGATAATGTGTATTTTTAAATTTTTGTAGTTTTGGTTTGTCTTTTGGTTGTTTTTTTAAATAGAGTAAGTGATAAGCTATTTTTTAAGATACTGTCATTTTGTGTAGCCTTTTATTATTAGCTCATTTTTTAAAATTGTCTTTAAGATAATAATCACTTTTAAACGAGTTTAGCCTTTAGGTACTTTCTTATCCTGATTTGAAGGGATTTTAAGGTCAAATGAGCAAATGCCAGGAGAAGGACAGGTGAGAGCCTGGTTTCCAGATTCATTCATGATGAGCAGCAATGTCCGTTCTGTTCCTCAGGGCCAGTTACCATCTCACACAGCTGACTGAGAAAAAAATCTCAGCTGGTCTCTCCCCAGGGAACCACAGCATGTGTTTGGAGCAATGAGGGGAGTGCCTGGGAAGATTTAGTACTGGGAGACAGGAAACGGGAGGAGGTACATCCTTTCGCTGGAGCACTTGCGTGTTCCTGGGGCAATGTGTGTGTTCCTGGTAGTCAGGCCTAGCAATGAATACATTGGATTAGAAGCATAAGAGTCCCAGGCAGGACTACAGAGGTTAGTTGATCTCAAAAAAGAACAGGAACATTACCATATGTTTTATCTGAAGAAGGGTTTGGTTTCTGTTTACATTATAGCCAGTACATTATTTGCCCAGCAGCGGAGGCAGATCTAATCTGTGCTCCTTTAATACCATACTGGTGGTGTAAAAAGATTTTGGTGTTAAGAATGCATGTTGCTTTCCTATGCATGTTTCTCACGTGCTATGCTTGACTGAGAAGCAAGATAAAACGGGGGCAGAGTAGTAAATGACAAGGCCTCCTTTGCTAAACCAGGTTATAATTATTTGCAAAAGGTGGAAAATCATACAAAACAAGGTATAATTGTGCTCCCACCATCTCAGAAGACTGTGGTATAGATGCATGTCTCTGTCTCCATCTCTCTGGCTTTCTCTCTCTTTTTTTCTGTTCTCCTCACAACACATGTACGAGACCAGGCTTTTTATGTCATACTGCAGCAGTAGCACCATCCCACACACTCGCTGTCTCTGAAGAAATGTAACCCTTCTCCCGTTTATCTTCAAGTAGATTTCAGTGATTTCTGAACTGAGTATCTTCTGTCTGAAGGAGCATATATCTTAACCTGTAAAGAAATGACAGCCTAGGCTTGCATCAGTCACTCAAATACAGGCATCTAGTGCCATTTGAGACACGCAAGGGTGCCCAAGACATCCACCCAGGGCTGGCAGATATGACACAGGACATCCAGGACACCTGCGCTCTTCTGGAGCAGCAGCTGGGGACCAGGTGAGATACTTCAGGGCATCTCCAATGGTGCAAGATGCCTGTCTTAGCTAACTGATTTGAGCATCCTGTTTCTGGGCGTAATGTATTTTTAATGTATAAGATGACTGATCAGAAATTAAGTTCCTGGTGTTGTTTTTGTTTTGTTCTGAGGCCAAGCTGTACAAGTCTGTAATTAGGTTTTCTCCCTCTTGATACTAATGGAACTGCTTATACACGTAATTGCTTACTGTTGTGGGTGAAATGTACAGGGCTGAGCTCCCCAGGCTCCAGTTCAGGCTATGCAGCAGCTGTTCTTGACAGGAACTTTGACCAGTGACAGACCATTCAAAATTTGTCTTGTTCACAATATTAAAGGAGCAAAGCCACACAACTTTTAGAGCTAGTAACTAAAAAAGAACATGTATATTTACACAGAAGGCTTTACACTTGGGGCTTGTAAAATCTTCTGTCAATTCTAGCAGTGTACAATTTGTGAAAGAAGCAAAAAGACTAGGTTATATAGCATCTCTCTCTGAGACCAGATTTATATTTTGTGTGCCAGAACAACATTAGACAAATCCTCTTCTTCCTGCTAAAGAAGCTAGCCTGTTTGTAGCTCTCAAATTTTTTATTTTTTTCAATGATAAACATTACTTTGAAAACTTTTCCATGCACCTGGATAGTGACCAAAGACAACAAATAACAGAACAGGAAACCATAATTCAATTCTTTACTGTATAGAAAGCTTTGTACATGACCTAAGTAGCTACATTATTTATATGCACTGGCTTTTAAAAGAGTTTGATATGGTTTTTTGGCTGATGTAAATGGAAAATCTGTCTCTTTTGGTATATTCTGTGTACATTTTGTTGGCTTTTAATCCTCACACAGTTATGTGCCTATATTGCTTTTTCTTCTACTTCAGAGAACAAGACAGAAAAACAGGCATAAAGCATTCCTAGCAAGACGCCTTTCAAACATACAAACGTTGCAGACTGAACTGGCTACATGGCTTTAAATGCTGAGGATTTAAAGCAAAATCAGGATAATAGGGACCTTTCTGTTATTACTTAAACATTTCCTTGCTTCAGATGGGTATTGCTAGCAGTTGTGGTGTATTATAGTTTTATTATGAATGCTGCTTTTTCTTCTTATTCTTCTTTTCTATACCTAAGGTTGATTACTCATTTTGTTAATACTTTTTCAAGTCTAATTTAGGGTTTTCTTAATAATTGAAAATTTAACACGATACCAGAGCTGAAACTTAAGCCAGAGCTCAAACCTGAAGACAGACTGGTTTGCTCTGTAGATTGGCTCCTTTCGTTTGACTTAGCTTGAGAAAGCATGCAGGCAGCAAAGTGACTTCTGGCACTGTTTGTTGGGTCATGGGAGGAAGCCAATTCCTCCAGTACATTAGGTATATACAATTCCTTGGAAGTGCTTCCTTTACAGTGATACATAGAAATAAATCTAAAGGAAAAGAGATGAAAAGAAAATTATTCATTTACTGTGACAGTAGTTTTCCTTCATTTTTTTTGCTTGGACAGGTCCCAGACATTTTCAACTATATGACCTCTCCAGCTGATACCAATGGCCAGCTCTCTGTATTGACAGGCAGATTAAAGTTCAAGGTATCTTTTGGCATTGTGCCAGTTATGATTCCTCAAGCAATTTAATACCGTATTTCTTTCTGATGTTTATAGTTATTTTCAGTTGATGTGTGCCTCTCTAGAGACAAATAACTGCAGCTGAAATTTTCTATCATTCTGTCAAAAGTGACTGAACAGGAATAAAAAGCTATGCGTTTCCTTCAGGACCTTTTAAAATTTCAGTATCGGAGATATATGCTTCAGTTCTCCAGAATCAGTATTTTTTTTAATCTGTCCAATAATCCGGTCTAGAAAATTTGTCTTCTAAACATACAGTAGTAGTATGGGATCAAAATGGGTGTAGTATGGGATATTTAGTGGGTGTGGGAAACTGACTAAAATATCTTAAATAATATTTATTGCAGTTTATGACAAGAGGTATAGAATGCAGAAATCTAAATCTGTTGGAGTGATCAGGTACTTTTGCACAAGACAAAAATCTTCTGCACAAGACATCTCTCCTAGAGAGATGACATTCTAGCAAGATTGAAATTATGTGTCCAGTGTAACTGTCTCCATAGAGTCAACTGGATCACTAGATTAAGTTTGGAACCTACTGATGTGAGTAATTATTTCTCTTCTGTTGGAAGTGGAGCTACCTTAGGTATTACACTTATAATATGTATATGTGCAAATAGCTCTTTACTAGGTGGTCTGAGCTTAAAATCTAGAATTTGTCACACATTGTTGGAGCTGAAAACATGTCCACAGGAGTTTAAAATAATGTTGGTAATAATTTATTGATCAACTATAAAAGAAAATTTAATTTTCTTAAAAGAAACATGAATGGGAACTTAATAGGTTCAGATATTTTCCTTATGAATTTTTACATATATGGTTTTTATTCCTACTTTCCTGTCAATGCTTTACTACCTGCTCCTCTCTGAAAAGATGAGTCAGTTGGCTTAAGTGTGGACGTGAAGAAACTACAGAATTATGAATTAATATGTTTGTTGTCATAGCTGGTAATCTTATTCCATCTTGGTATCCTGGTCTGAGTGGACATGAATAAACCCGTTTAGAAAATCATTGCGTCCAGAAATGAGGACCAAACTGTTTGCTGTTGGGCTGCTGAGAGTTCCCCTGATAAAACAGACGTTCAGCAATTGGCTGATACATACTTACGTCAGCTAAGCAGAGGTCTAAAGTACTTACTGATTTAGAGAACCAGAACAATCTTTATCAGATGGCCCAAAGGCTGGTGCATGTGAGAATCAACTGCTGAATACACAAAGCTATTCTGTCACGTACCACTGTGAACATTCAAAAAAAAAAAAAGCAAAGTGATTGCAAAATGCTTCCACTGTTCTGTGCTCTGCTGATAAGAGGTTTTTGACAAAATACAGGCTTGCTTTTCATAAGAAAATGCCAATCATTCAAGCCCAAAAGCTTTTTTGATACTGTATAATTTTCAGTGAAATTTTGTTTGAGAAACCATACTTATAGCCCACTTGATAAAGTCTACATTATTTGGAAATAGCTTTTTTGTTTTCTTTTTGCAATATATTGAAAGGTCTGAGGAAGATCTTGTGCTTTTGTTTACTGTGTTAAGTGATATGAATGTCTATAGCATTAAATGTAAACGTAAATGTCAAATACTGAGATTATGTCAAATCTGAATGTGGAATAGAACAAGTGACTTTAGGAGAACCACCATACAATATTGGTTTATTGTGATTGCTACAAAATTAGACATTCTCATTTTACAATTTAGAATGATAGTTAAATATAACAACTGAATAAAAACAGTGCACTTCTATAGGGGGATGCTGTAAAAGATCCAGCAGATCACATCATTCTACCATCTAATGCAACAGTAGAGGAACTGTGGGGACCATTTTTATTAATAGAGAGAACACACTACTATGAATCCATCTTACAACAGTTTTTATATTTTTAACAATTATGACCAGCTAGTTAAATACAACAATAGGTCTAATAAATGGAGATTCTATACGTGTTGTGAATAGGATTATAATGATATATTTTTCTTGGTTTCTTTTTAAAACTCAAAATCTCTAAAAGGTCTGAAAAACTCTTAACTGAATTTTACGGGGCTCCTATAATCCTATTTATAAAATAAAAGTTTCCATGTTCATTAACTGATGTAGGTCCACAAAATACTGTTTAAAGATTTTTCTGTTTAAATAAGATTTATGAGACAATATGTTTTGGAAAAGTGCCACAGTTTTACAAATGTGGGATTGGGAAGTGCTGACAAGTTTCAGAAAAACAACTAAAAATCTGCCCTATTCATCACAAGAAAACATTAGAGCACATCTGAAGAAAAAGTTATTATAATTTCCAAAGCAGACATAGGCCTAGCATGTATTAATTTTACAGTCTTACAAGGGATGCATCTGAAAAGCACAGTGATGCTTAAGGTAGCATTTAAAATTTGAATTGCTTTATAAAACACCTAAAATTCATAGTTTAAGACATAATTTTTAAGCCTTCTGCTCATAGAAATTTGGTGGAGTTAAATGGAGTGTGCATAAAAGGATTGCAAAATCAATTTTTTTTTTAAAGATGATGTGTTTTCTTCTTAGAATATTTCATGCCAATTCAAAGTCATTCTGCCAAGTACCCAAATTATAATTGGGAGCTTGGAAGAGGCTACATTGCTGAAAAAAACCCCAGTATTGCAACAGAAACCAACTATCCTGATCAAGTCAATTCTTGGTATGTAAGAAGAAAAGCGCTCAGGAAAGGAAAGGTTGTTCTCAATCAAGTTTAGTGCTAAGTTACAAGTTCAAATAATATGGATATGTAGATGTGGATGTAGTAAGAGACAGCTTGGTATTTGTGTTGTTTGAGAAATACTTGTATAATCCTTCCTCTGTGCGTGGGAGGGATGTTACTGTTTTGTGAGTCCCAGAGTCCCACCTTGCTGACATCAGCTGCTTGGCTTCAGCTGCCTACTTCTTTGGCTCTGTGGAACACCAGTATAGCTCTGCTCATGCTGGGGATTTTCAAAGGAGTCCATCTTGAATTCTTTGTCAGGTAGGCCTGTAGTGAAAAGAAGATATACTACAGGATTTACTATCTCAAACTAATATAATCTACAAGTTTGTGTATTTTCAGGACTGAAATATTGCTGGAGAGTATTGCGAATGAATTAAGTGCATTTGAAGCATGAACTGTACTTGATTGGTGACAACAGTAAAACCTCTTCCGTGAACTGCCAGCTAAAATTCTGACCTGTGATGACTAACACTATTACTGACATAATCATTATATTGCAGAGTGATAAAGATCTAAGCACCAGTTGCCTTCAGTCTTAAAGAATATACAGTGTTTCCTATTTACTTGCTTTGCATCAATTAAATATTGAAAATAAATACCAGTTTTGTCATTAGAACAGGACTTATGAGAGTAATCTAGAGAAAGCTGCCTTGCCTAGTGACTCAACTGTTACTTGCAAGTGTCTGCCTTTCATATTGTTGTAGATAAAGATTTGAAAAAAATTATCAAATCGTACATCTAAACTGTAGCTGTGCATTGATAAAATTCCTCACTTTGTGAGTTATACAGTTATGTATAGTATATTTCATGGTGGAAAGGCAAGGTGAGGGAAAATGCCCTCTTAATGCCTGTACTCCTCAGTTATCTCTTTGGCATGTCTGCCTGAGTGCAGGGAGTTGAATGGCCGGAAAAAAACCCCAAAAATGCCAAGAAACAAAACTGGAAAAGACCAGGGTCAGTTTAAAATGTTAGGACAGTCTGGCTGTAACCAGAGGTGATAAGCCACAGGGATAAAACTCAGATATCCGCCTCACAAGGGAATTATTCCCATGATTAAATTATACGTTGTCAAATCTGGGGGCTCATGTCAATCTGTGATCAAATATATATCTGCATGTCAAGATATTCTGCCTCTGAGTGGAATTAATTAATTCCTCCTACTGCAAAAATAATTGAAATCCATGTCAGACAACTAGATGATATAAATGAGGTCATGAAAGTTTAGTAAATTTTTGTGTCATTTCTGTAATTATGTTTGTGGTTGAGATGCCAAGATCTCTTTTTTCAATATAGCAGAATCTTGCAGAATAGCTGTGGTTGAGAAAGTGCCTCCAACTCTATTAGCACAAAATAATTAGATCTTCTTTTGATTAATCCTGTTCAAGACTTATTGTTGTCGTTTTATGAGATCAATTTTGAAAGATTTTATTTCTTTGTACTGTAAGAATATCCTACTCTGGTATTTTGTGTTTGTTCATTTAGTGGTGCTCCTGTTTGAACTTCAGCGAGAGTATTCCAGAAAAGAGTATGAGATTAACTATCCTGCATTAAAATTTAAAGTAAATGCAGCTGATGTGACCTCAAAATAGTAATCATAGTGACTGAAAAGCTTAATCAAGTATTTGTACACTAGTACAGTTTGAAAACAAGAGTAGAAAATAGTTATTTTATGGCAAAGCGTACTTTGAATTACTTCCTGGATTAACTTCACATTAAATCAGATTCACTACAATAAAAATACTTTTCTTTAATACCTGATCTAGGACTTACAGGAGGAAAATTATTGCATTTATTTTACTTCCATTTCTTCTTCATGTAAAATACATTAACATGTATCCAACAGTAGAACATTAGCAGTATTTTAAGGTATATGCTAATCTATGCAAAGTTAGAATCACATTTCTCAGACAGCAAATTTCGAAGATAATAAAACCTGACAATTAATAGAAAAATGAAACAAAATAATTATAGTCCTTTATTCTCCAAACAGTTATGCTGTGGATCTTATATTTTTTTCTTTTGAGTGTACATAGACCTGCTTTTTCGTAACTATTAGCTGTTCCTGTCGCTCGCTTTAATTTCACGTTATTGAGCCTTGGGCGAGTTTCTTCATAAAAATACATAAACATTTTTGCTAGTTTAGTTACTGTATAAAATGTCAGTGTCTCTACTCTGGTTTGTTCACAGTTCATTCATAGTCCTTGGCTGACTATGGCAGAGGAGAGCTTTAACCTGACTTTCTTGCATACTCTCCCTTAATCAATCAAGCATTTCAGCACAGGTTTCCTAAAAAGGAAGCAAATCCATCTTTTAACAACTGTTGCATTTGCCTTAAATGTTAGAAAGCTAAATTTAGATCTCTTCGTTGCTTGATTTGATCCCCCAGCCTCATGGTGAGGCGGATTTCTACTTCAATGTGTTTTTAATTTATTTATATGTGGGAATACCTGTAAGACCTTTGCCACTACAAAGTTTTTGATAAACTGGAACAAAGTTTCCAGCTATGTATTTTCCTTCCAGTTCAGTGTTTTGCAATCCTTTTGTTTTTCCATAATTTTTTTTTTGAGGTGTATCCTCTCTAAATTAAGAAATGTAGTTGATTTTTTTTCTCACTGTGTGTGTATCACTGCATGAAATGGAAATCTCTGGCCAACGTTAATACTAAAATCTCAAACACATCTTTCAGAATCACATCCCTGAATCCTTGAATCAACTTCAAAATCACTTAAATAAGTCCACAAGTTCCTTAGGTGTTTCTTACGATTTGAATTTCTAGTCACCAATAATCATAAAATATGGCATTTAAAAAAAACCCAAACCCACAGAAATAATGAACTAAGACAGATAAAATGGCTTAGAAGACTCACTTCCTAGTAGGGTCAAATACAGTTTTACTGAACATGGGATAGCAGATAGCCAACCTGGGTCCTGACCCTGGTATTCAAGCCATATAAGCTTAGACATAGACAATTCCTGCTACATAGACAGTTACTGTCATTTGCTGACCTGGCTAAGGGTGGTGGCTGCCCAAGAAGGTGGTATCCATCTGATTTGTTGTCATTTTCATATTGTTTTACCAGACTGAAATTGCACTCTAACATGCTTGTTCTCAATCTATAATAGAATCTTGGAGACTTTTTATCCCAATGATCACAATCAAACAGGCTGTCAAGACTCTCATTAACCCTGACCTCTTATTTTTGTGGCTTGATCAAGGCATGCATACAAAACCACACTCACCAGAACTGAACTGTTAATTAGAATTGCACTTGGGGTTTTTTTTCACCATTGTCCATTCAAGAACATTCTGCATTGCATACTCAAGATACTATGTAGATAGATAGATAGAATTTAACTCCTGTGTACTTTGCTCTAGTATTTCTCTATGGTCTTTATTCAGGTTAAGCACTCCCTCATGATCAATGCCCAAATTGATCACTACTGTTTTAAAGCTGGCTTGTTTTTCTTGGGAAAACTACTGGCTTACTTCTATGAGTAAAGTTATTTTAGCTTAAAGCAAATAATTTGATTTCAGAACTGAGGATTTCAATTAAAAATATGCTGCAATGGGAGAATCTGAAAAGCAATGGAAAACAAACTAATGTATTGTTTGAGACTGACAGGCAAATCACAGTATGAAGTTACACTTTCTAACAAAATATTTTACTGCCTATTTTTATTTTTTCTAGACATAAGCTTTTCCTAAATCTTTAGTAAGCATGTAAACAAACATTATCTTACAACATTGAATCAAGCATTTACTAGTTTTCTATTTTGAAATTAAACTGTAGCCAGGTTGTTACTTGAAAGACCCTGCAAGAGAGATGAAGGATAGTGATTCATTCAGTAGAGCTATGAAAAATGAAGCACAGTTTAGCAATTATGTTAGTCATGACTATAAGAGAGCTGAACTTTTCAGATTAAGTTTCATATCCCTAGAGGAGTACATTTAGAGATGTTGTACTGTCATCACCTTGAAGAATTCAGATTTTAATTTCTGAGTCCTAGAAAGGCATAGACATTAGGAAGAGAATCTTATGTTATTAAAAGCTGGCTTTGAAATTTTCTTATAAATGACTGCTTGCTTGGAAGCCCAGTAATTTTCCATCTGAAAGCTCTTTAAGATATAGTATTTATGTAGATAACAAATAGAACATTTCTAAGCAATTTCACAAGTAATTAACTGTAGCTGGATGAATTTAGTTATGTGGTTCATTTTGAAATAAGTATAGGATTTTTTTTAGAAAGTAATGGAGCAATGTAAAATTTAGCAACTAAGAAGGATACTTGCTGTGTTGGACAGAAATCCTGATAATTATTTTTGGAGGGTTTTTTTTCTGTAAGAACACAAGAGGTGCTTTACAAGACACAGTCCATGTACTTTGCATTGGGAAAGGACGCTGGATCTGATGCTGTAGTTAGCAGGGCCAGTTGTACAATGGTATAGTCCCTCTGAATAGAGTGATAATTAATTAAAGAACATTCTTCTAAAATAAAGATGCACATGCGTCTCTTCTGTAGGAAACGTGACACACTGTGAAAAATTGTGCTGTAATCTGTTCAGACCGAGAATTATCTTTTGTGTTACGCTTTCTTTCACCTGGAGGTACAGAAGTGTTAGTAAAAATGTTGCATGCTGAAAAATTCTTGATGAAGGAGTGTAATTTCCATGTTATTCTGATCATGCATATTCTCATAAATATTAATTGGTTTGAGTGCTAGGTTCTGAATTTTCAATCTAGTCTGCTTATAATATGGTAAAGTGTATATAAAACAGGCAAATCACAGTCAGCTATATATATGATGAGCAAAAAAAGATTAAAATAATACATTGGAGGTGAATCACAGTCTGGTTTGCTATAATTCTTGTCACAACTATTTCCAGGACCAAACCCGATATGCATAGAGCCCTTATATGCTATATGCCAGATAATGAATTTAACATGATGGTGTTAAAGAGTAACTTTTTTTTAGATACTCTTCCTGATGAACTGCACTGATTTGTTTCTGTTTAACTGTATTCATTCTGAAGTGTTCAAAGATGGAGCCATTCAAGGACAAATAGTGAATTTCTTACCCAACTAATTCAAATTAAGTTTCTCATGTAGACAAATCCTAGCTTAAGCTCACATGTGTAAATAAGAATGGTCATGTTACATTTAATTTTATTTATGATAATTCTTGAAGAACATAGGGGAATAGTTCACCCACTTGGTTCATTCCTCTTTTAAACATTTATACAGCTCTCAAGTGTGTTTAAGCTTTTCTAATGTTCTACTTCTTATTACCAAGACCTACTTTGAAGTACTTTGATTTGGCAATTCTTCAGCAGAACATTTATTTTTAACAGTTCCAAATGCCAGAAGTTAGTTTCACGCATAACATAGAGTGCTGGGTTCTGGCATATTTTAATTTTTTAATTTTTTCTTCATTTTAATTGCAGTATTACAGTTTTAAATAAAAGCCCTATTCATATTTCTACATTGTCATATACATTACATGTGCTATATCCTTTCTTCAGAACCACTGAGATGGTAATGATTTTACAGCAAAATTGTACTGTAATTACTACAGCTGTTGTGCTCTGTCTTTTGAATGAAAAATTCTTTTAGTGAAAATAGATTTGTTGAAGCTATTAATTAGTCAGTATAAAAGACATCAGAATTAAAGTGGTGGCATTTTTTCTACAACATTTTAGACATACTAAAGTAATTCTTAAAGTATTTTAATATTTTATTCAATAGTCCACCATAGTTCATAATGCAAATATTTGTATTTTTTACATTTCACAATTTTATCCCAACAAATGCCCTCAGGACCCATGATGTACTTTAAAAACAAAATTCAAGATAGATTGGTTCTGTCATCCCATCTGGAAGGTGTGATTATATATTAAAAGTATAACTTCTGTATTCTGGGACTTCAAGTGTTTAATTATAAGTAGGAAAGTAGGACTTCTAAACCGAATGAAAACTTAGAGTTAGGATTGAAGTAGAATTATCTTGGTGGTTATGTTGCTTGTTTTGTTGACCTGTTAGGCCAGCTGAACTAACTACCCTAGTTCATCTGATAGCATAACACCACATGCACGACCACTAATCTTGTTCCAAGGAAAGAGTTCAGTAGAAATCCACCTACATATTATTACACTTGCACTTGTGCTGTTAGATATGGGGGGTCAATAATTTTTAAAAAAAGGAGCTGGAGATGGGGCATCTAGAGATAGATGGGATGCCACATCTGGCCACGTTCTTAGACTGAATACGAGGGACTGCCATTTCAAAAAACTTTTCTTCTGTAATATATTTTCATATAAGTCCTTCTGCAGCCCCTGTTGAATTAATGTAACACCATTGATAAGTTGTATGTATGTTGAGAGAAATGGGATGGAAGACGGCATACTAAGCAACCAAATGGTACTATATTTCGTGGTCTGCCCATGGAAGTCAACAGGTCAAAAATAGATATGAAATAGTTTGTAAATAAGCAGAGAGGACCCAGCTTACTTATCAGGACCCAGATTCAACAGCCTGATGTCTCAAAAAAAAAAAAAAAAGTAACTATTAATGAAACAAATTTAAAAGTTGCCAGAAGTGTTAGCCGTAAATATTTGGCCACATTTATATATGTTGACCTGTGGTATGCAGCACAGAAATTCTGTCCTGGTTCTAATTTCTATCTTGGGGAAATAAAAATATTAACTATATACAGAATATGTAGTAGTTTGATTCCACAGAGAGTGACAGAACGAAGTGTCATTATTTTAATGTTAATGAAGGATATTTCCTGGGTTGTTGAGAAAAGGATACTCATGGTAAGTGTCATAGATGAAGATTCTTTGATCATTTGGCAATAACATTATTTTTAATGCTGAACACTTAACAATTTTCTGTCCTTAACAATTGCAGAAATTGCACCCAAGAGGCTTTGAAAAGCCTACACAATGACAGCAATGTATTTTCTTAGTAGTTGTCTAGAAAATATTTGCAGTACAATGTTATCAGTTCGGGTTCATGCAGTCTTAAATGAAAGAACATCAGTTGACTTTTTATATGATAGTTTGTTCTAAATGTTTCTAAGGGGACTTTCTACTATTTTGCATGCTGATTTCAAGGGATGAAAATTCAACTCAGATTTTCCGGTCCCGGGTAATGAGGGAGAGATATTCAGCATGTTGATTCAGGATGGATATAACAATGACTTCAGGGTGAATGAGAGGAGAGACAGAATAAAAGAAAGAGTGTTGAAAGATCTATTTGAAAACCCTTGTAATTCTGTGATAATTGATAAGTTGATAAGATACCACTATATGTGAAGATACCATCTCATCCCTGAGTTTCAAAAGTAGCTGAAGCAAAATGTTATTTCTAGCAGTACTAGGCAGCAGAGGGAACATGAGAGGGAGAAGACAAACATTTTCAGACCATCAAATGTATGGTCCGTTTTCTGAGTTCTGTGATGAGATCAAATATTTAGTGCATTGCAATCATATTGAAACAGTCTGGTTCACGTGAGGGGGAGAGGGACTGTGGTATAATCTGGAGAAATGCCTCCTAGCAGGAATACTTTTAAAACAGCAAACATGTCCCATGACTCTGTGACCATCCCTGTGGCAGAAATAGGTCATGATCTTTCGTACAAGTGTAGGAGATGGAGTGTGCTGATTGGGAGCTATGAGGTAGGGCTAAGAGAGTTGGTCTGAAGCGCAGACAGAGATGTGCCAAGCCTGCACTCCTCTGATGATTTCCAGCAGCACAGAGGTCTGGATACAAGTTTCTTGCTGAAATTTAAAGCCAACATTCAAATGTGAGAGTGAGGTGATCTATTTAGAAATATTTTTCTTCTACCATCAAATATTTAAATAGTGGAGGAGACTGCTTTGTAATATTTAGAGGCTTAAATTCTGCCTTTCAGCAGCTTCTTTGATCACTGTGCTCAAAGCTGCTGTCTGTAGGAAGAATAAAGCTTTTTTAAACTGCTATAGGGAATAAGGGCTACATGCCTTTTCTGTGTGCTTATTGCATTAGTTCCAGCAAGTAAGTTGTACTGAAAGTCTTCCATCATCCTCAGGCGTGATTTTCGGCAGGTGATGAGTTTACGTTTGATTTCCCAGCTTGTTGTTGATGGCATGTTGATAGTGAGATTATGATGAAGACTTTGAGACATACAGCTTGTTCAAGTTTTTGGCAACTTCAAGATGAAATAGCTTTAACAAGCACTCTACAGAATATATGCAATTCAGGGGAGCCTTATAGATCCAATGTTAATCTTATAAAAATAAATATTCAGCAAAAGCCATTAGAAGGATAATTTGCAATTTACAAATCAGTCCTATAGATTGTGCATTATTTGTCTTTGATGTCATGGATTGATTGTAAAATGAGAATATCTTAAGATGAAAATGGACATCTGGGCAATAGAAACCACCATAAAGTTTAGGCTAAGGAAAGACTAGTTGGTTACTTGTTGAATCTAACAGAAGACAGATAAAACATCTAAATGTATGTACATAGTGAGTAATTTGAAGCTTGAGGATTTTTTCATAAAGCTTCAACCTGGAAAGCAATTGAACAGAGGAACCAAATTAGCATTGATGATGGTTCATTAGCAGAAGTGAGAGAGAAGTTTGGCTGAAATAGATTTCATTCTGTATCTTGGGTATGCACAAAGGAAGGTAAGAGAAATCCCTGTGTGAGAATTTGTGCTGATGACGTATGTTGACTCTAATGGTGAAAGTTCATTTTGGGGAAGGATGAATAATTGGAGATGCAAGAGACAGCAGGGAAGAGCAGCAGCAAAAGGATCCCAGAGAAGCCGCCTCCTCTGGGCTGTCTCTCCAGAGCAGCAGGTGGTGATGGTGCTGGAAGATTGCAGAGCTCCAAATAGCAGACCTTTAGTGTTACTGAGGTTAAGACACTAAGGCTTCTCAGACACTTTCAATTTGTTTGATCAGGTTTGTTGAGAATTATGCAAAAATTAAAAAATGCTTTAGAGAGCTTGGATCAGTTTATGGTTTCGGCTGGAACCATGTAAGACTCCATGGCTTTTTGTGAAAAGGAAACTTTGGAATTTTGACTAAATTTTGGTTAATCCTTTAAACACACTTGAACCTTTTACTAAATGAGACCCAAAGGACAATATTTACATGGTGTTAGAATGCTAAATAATAGATTTATAGAACAAGTAAGGTAAAATGAATTGAAGCCTAATAGAGAATGCCTGCCTGAAGGAAAACCACTTCATCTTACGTAAACATGAGCAATATTAAACCAAGGCGATTCTATTACCATGAAAATGCAGAATTTTTTCATTAAGAAAGTGTAAATTTCAGTGTATGTTATATAGCTGCACAACTTCTATTTTAATTCTTCAATATGGAATTGAAGTTTTGCTATATCAAAATGTTGGCTGAATTACCAGCATATTCAATATTTATTTTTTAATGACTGAATCATAATTACAGATCAATGTGTACCACTCATATGCTTAAAATAACCATGAAATGAATGTGATTCGTGAAACCCTTAGCAACCACAAGGCTTCCTGTGCATATGCTCAGATACAGGAGTGACTGAGAAGTAATTTCATAAAACACATTTGCAACACTGAAAATGCTATATTTCTTTCTTGCATTTCTCAGTATCAGAATTTATTGAGAGACAGCACCACTAATTAGAAGAAATATTAGGTAACTGGATTTGAAACTGCATTTTTTATGTTTTCAGGGAAGTGAAACGCACATCAAAGACTGAGTCAAGAGCTGTTGGTTCTTATCCTTGCTCTCCATTGATAGGCTGGCCTTGCCTGGATGGGTGAAATGCCCCTGTATCAGCATGTTTTTACCTACCATAATATAAAAATCTTTGAAGTAAAAGTTGGCCATTTGAAGCCGTGTTAGTTGACCACTTTGTAAGTGCAGGTAAGGGCAGGGGAACAGGAGTGGCTACCCAAAGGTATTACTCCTGAATCTTTATTACCATATTCTGGGTATTTCTCCAGCATCTCTCATCTACTTGTATGATGAGGTCTAGTCTTTTAGAGCCATACATTACAAATATTAAATCTGAGATTTCATTTTTCATAGTCAGTATTTTTCTTCCATCTTGCAGAAAACACAAAAAAGGAATTACATCCTTTGTCATAATAAAAGATGTCTAGTAACCTATATATTATAATTTTTTACTTGAAGAAGTGAGAACATGGATTTTGTGCATGACTAATTTTTATTATTACAATTATTTTATTTCTGATCTACATTATTTTAAAGTATTTGCTGGAGGGAATTATATATTTAGATAAAGATTTATTTTATATGTACATGTTCTTAATTGAAAAGTGTAAAATTCAGGTGATACCAATTCACATAAAAATAATTGGAATTTGGACAATATATGTAGGGAATTTTAGAATTCAGGTGAAATGGTGATATGCTTTATTTGTTGTGACTTTTCCAAGATGAAGTTTTGCTATTCCCATTTGGATTTCTCCTAATTCAGGTATTTTCCTGAATCTCAAATGTTTAGCTATGTAAAACAACTTAGATTCTGGGATTCAACTGTTTCAAATAGATGAGCTGAACTCCCATTGTTAATCATTTGGAATTGCTGGATGTTGGCCCTTTTTAAGAGTGTTCATGTTTGAATGAGGATGTAACTTCTGCCTCTGAAAGCTGAGGAACCACTGGGTGAGCAATGCTTTCTACAGATGCTGAAAATTATTCAACTGATTATTACAAGAATCACTACAGGTAGCTTGCATCCAGAC